>ML777273.1:1352198-1365786 GCA_009831015.1 Picea engelmannii
GTAGATAATATTACTCAATGTATTCTCTGAAACTCCTCCAATTTTCACTCCTTGAATCCTCCCCAAAAAGAGGTTATAGAAAGAATGGTAGACTTTATTCAATTCTGGTCTATTAAGGAGAGTGAACTTTCACAGAATGCCCCACGCTCAATAATTAACATCTGATTATGAAACTCACAAAAATGAAACTACAGTCCGTACTCTTTCCAATGAAATTTGTCCCACTTCATTTGGATTCTCTATGAAGAAGTTATGACTATTTTACCCGGAACAAATGTTTATTGACTAACTTCAGGACTGGTCACAAACCCTATCTTCCACAGAGTGTATCTCCATAATTATAGCGAATCAAGAGCTGAACTTTTTACCAGAGGTACCTTGATATGTCTTCTCAATACCATAGTGATTTCACCATCTGAGTCGTTCTAGAAAAAAGGTTATAGAAAAATTGGTAAGATGAACTAAAAATAGCATACCTTAGAACACATCACCAAAAGACTTCATCCTCCCTTGAAATCCAGCCTTCTTTTCTTCTTATTTTCCTCTGAAATTTGACTTGTATCAAATGAATGTATAATGATGTTTATTTATACGATTTATGTCACTTCCTTTTAACATTAGGGCCGACTTGACACTTTCTTATTTTGTAATTATTTTCTTTAATTATTTTTCAGGGCCTACATGTCCTTCCTTCTTTAATTCACTTTGTCATCTTCAAAAAATCATTTCTCCTCAACCATTAGGATCCACGTGACATGCCACATACTACCAGAAACAACATGATGTATACTATACATTCATGGGTGTTGTATATGCATGTGCATTGTCCTTCATGTCCAAATACCTTTATTAATCTTGCGGTCCAAAACCCATGACTAGGGTTGACATCAATGACAACAACCAATATTCCAACAAATAATCCACAGTTGGAGGCCACTCTCACAGAGGACGACATCAGTATGGTTCATGGAGCTATGGAGGATGCCTCTGAAGATATGTTGTAGAAATGTGTAGAGAGGGAGGAGGAGTTATATGGAAGGATTGAGAGAGAATTGAAGGAAGTGTAGAAATCTGTTCGCTTGGTCCACGCAGTACCTACTATGTCGTCTGCAACTTCATCATTATAGACTGCAAAATGGGGGGAAGAACCAACCCAATTAAGAATGCTTGCAGATGCAACGAAAGCTTGGATCCAGAGAGCTCAGGAAGAGAACGAGAAGGCTACATAATCCTTGAAAAGGGAGAAAGATGAAGTATTAGCACAATTACAAGCAGTGCAGGACAGTGTAGCAGCCTAGGAAAGAAAGAAAGTAGAGCTTCAAGAGGAAAAATCCCAGCCACAAAGAGAAAAAAAGAATCTTCTCGCAGAGCAGGTCATGGTCAAAGAAGTGGTAAGTAAACCATGTCGCTTTGTACTAGGCTTGGTACAAGAGGAGCAAGAGTTGGTCAAAGCTCAAATACTGAAGCTCATAGAGATCATCTAGCAGCTCCAGGTTAGAATAATAGAACTGGAGGCCTGAACAGTGTTGAGCACCCCGCAGGAAGTGCATGACTAGAGGGAGGACACTGCTAAAAACACAGTAGCAAGTATAAGATCCCTCGCCTCGGAATGTAAAAAGTTAAGTGATAGAAGCACCCAGACATATGAACACCTCACCAAGGATCCAAATCTAAGGAAGTTGCAAGAACAGTTTCTCACCGTAGTGGAAATAATGAAGAGATCACAGGAGTAGTGTGCAGTACAACAGTAGATCACTACCCTCTAGGGTAATGTGATGGAAATAATGCATAAGCTATAACCTATGCAGGATGAAGTTTGCAAGGTGTTTGAATATATTTATGGACACGACTCACAATTAGATCAAGTTGTTTGAGCAGTAGAACAACGCCTGGAAGGGCCTGTTACATAGAAGACAATCCAGGAGATCGTTGAGAAGGAGGCTCAGGTGAGGCAACAAGTCGAGGCAGCTTGAGTTAATATCGAGGATTTCAAGGCAACATTGTCTAGACTTGAGTGACTCAGGACAAGTCACAGGTGAGTGTTGGGGCCCTGTTGGCCCTCGACCAAGTTTTGGAGAAACTTTGGTCAGTATTGGCCCACTTTTTCACTTCGACATGATGGTCAAAAAGGGAGCGCCCAGGAGGAGCTGAGATTGTGGATCTCACTGATTTTGAGGGTTAAGTGGACCTAGTAAAGGGTCCTCAAGGGTTTTGTAATGGGTTTATGGGATGTCGGCCCATGGGGTGTTCCCATTTTTAGGCCTTATTATAAGGGTTTATAAAATATAAATAAAGAAGAATGTATTGTAGAAGGGAGATGATTGTAGTTTTGTTTGAACAGATTTTCTTTGTGCAAAGGAACGTATGTGCATTAAGGCTTTGTGTTCGATAAAGAGTTGGATTTGTGCCTTGACCTAGTTTTGGAAGGAGTATTTGGTGCTCAGTGCGCAGATCTCCTGTCTGGTGTGAATCTTGACTATGTGTCTTAGTGCACAGGAGTGAATGAATGTAAGATCTCGACAGATAATAAAGAGGTGAAGCGGTTTGTGGACATAGCCCCACCCTGGGGTGAACCACGTATATCTAGAGTCTCATGGTTTGCTTTGTGAAATGTTATCTCTGTTATGTTTTACTTAGTTCTTAGGTTAGGGTGTGTAATGGATATGTATGTGTTGCTTAAATTATCTACTTATGTTAAAATGCTAGATCTGATCCATAGTGCTAAGTGCTAAGTGTTTAAGGTGCATAATATTTTGTTGTTACTATGATATATCTATCTTTGATTATGTTCGACGATGTTAATAGGGTTAATAAACTAATGCATGTCACTTTCTAAGCGTTAACTGAATATTCTGCGAAGTGTTATTATCACAGATCTATGTCCCATCTTTCCTTCTCGTTTACAAACACATGCATCATGTAACCCCCCTTGCTTCTACCTCGGGTGAGACTTCGCCTGCTTCCCTGGTGTTGCCAAAAGGGTCAGTAGTTGGGGTTTTGTTGGTGTGTTGTTAAGCATTGAACCCTGGTTCTGCCCATGTGCCAACAAGTTTTTTCATCCTCAACCTTTAATTAGTGATAAGGTCTTGGACCTTATAGAACATTCTTGAAATTGCACATGTGAATAGCCCCACATCTGAGGGTAATCTGGGTTGATGTCGCATCCACACGTACCATGGTGGTCAATAAGATAGGTCAACTCACAGGAGGCATAAATTTTTCATACAAGCTTTGATTGAGGTGATTTTTGCATAGTTGTAAAGATCTCGGTGTGTAGAACAACTTCAAGGAGTTAGGATATATGCTTGCAAAGTTTTGAACCCAAAAAGTTTTATTTGATGACTCAAAATGGCTCCTGTAGGTTCTGCACTCCAAATTTCCAAACTAGAATGTGTCATTGCAATGGGCTCTACAAACCAATTCCTCTAATTTTTCCACCCATAAAGTACTAAGATATATGAAAAATTATATAATGATACATTCTAGATCATACCTCCCCATTTAGGGATGCCTTTGATCCCAAAAATCTTTTACAAAATGAGGTGAGGAAATATTTCTTCTACCTTATCTTTGGAGTACCACTTTTCCTCTCTTGGAAGTTGTCCTTTCAACCCAATCTACCAAAGATCATGCTAACCCCATCTAGTAGTTGTAGACTTATTCTACAATATTGTAACTTATACCAACTCTACTTGAGATTCTAGTGCTAAGTCCTTTATGCTAGGTAGGACTTTCTCCTTAATTTCTCAATCCAACATGGAAGGATCATAGAGTTTCAGATTCTTCACATTCAATACTAAGTAAATGTGCATGTATGGGGGTAGAAATAATTTGTAGGAATTATCAGCCACCTTATCCAACACCTCAAAAGGGACATATTGTGTAGCCTTGATCTTCTTACCAGGACCCTGTAATCTTTCCTTGTTCAATTGTAACCAAAATTTATCTCCCACTTTAAATGATTTTTCCATTCTATGTTGATCATGTTGGGCTTTGTACCTTTATTGTTACTTCTTTAATGTCTCTTATACTTGCAAATGGATTTGTGTAATCTTTTCAACAAATTTCTCTACATTTAATGATTTTCATGTGATGTTTTCCCTCACTCCTCCTTGATGTCCATAACCAACATCCAAGGGTGAAGGTGAAAAATATCCAAATCAAGTTTCAAAAGGGGACTTACCTATAGAAATATGGATTTCTCTATCATAAGAGTGTTTAATGTAGATAATATTTTTATCCTAGACCTTTGGATTCTTTTGATTATAACCCCTCGAAATTTGTACCAATGTTGTGTCGAATGATTTTTTATTCCCATCTATATGTTCTTGGAATGATGTAGATATCTTCAAATTCTTTCACATCTTATCCTAAAGTGTAGTCCAAAAGGAACCGATAACTCTAGAATCCTTGTCTGAGATGATGCTCCTCAATATCCTAAAGTGCATCCAGACCTTTTCAAAGAACATGTTTGTTTCTTCTTTTCCTTTGTGTTGATATTATGCTAGTTGTGGGAGGTATTAACCTCCATGTGTAACCTTTGTCTAGAGTATAATATTTTGGAAGCAAGAGAAACCCTAAAAAAATATGTAAAAACTTTAGAAGAGAAGTCAACTCAATAGAATAAATAATATTGAAGTATTACTCTCCAGAAAGAAAGTCATCCTAGACAAGTGACAAGAAGGACTATAAATAAGAGGCTCTTAAGCTTATTTATTACACTCACTTCCCTCACTCTCTCAAGTATAGTGAAAGTTTGGAGTTGTAGTTGCAAGAATGGAAGGAGCATCTTTTGAGGTAGTTCTTGGTATCTCTCTCTAGCGTTATCTAGCCTAAGATATGCAAGCTACCTTCTAGTATATCTTGGTGATATTCTTGGTGGTATTCTTTGGAAGAAGTGCAACTGCAACTGCTATATTTGAGTATTGTTCTTGCTATGTGGTTGTGGAGACTCTCTCTCTTGTGTGCTACCCTTAGAGAAGGTGTGCTCCCCTTGTCTTGTGATGTTGTTGCAGTTGGATGGTGTTTTCTGGTTTCATGTTGTGCTACTGTTGCAGCTAGGTTTTATATGTTGGTTCTAGTGTGGATTTCCAGAATCATTATATCTAGAAAAGGTTAAGGTGTTCGAGGGTGGTTGGATGCCTATTTTGGGGTGACAATATTGTCATATTCTCTATGGTTAAATGAGCACATCGAAATATTATAATAGGTTATCAACCCACACTACCCTTAGAACAGTCTAAACACTAGAAGGTAGATCTACAGTTCTTTGTCAAGCTTGTTATAGCACTAGTTGTAGCTGCAAATAGTGTTTCCGATTTTGTAGCTGCAGCAAACCCTAACCTAATTCTTTGGGCACTTTAACTGAAACGTTTGGAATAAGTTTTTTGGGGTATTAGAGGGTGCCCTAGCCTATCACACCCTTTGGTGCCCTCAGCTAACAAAAAAATTCAAATTCAAAGGTTGACTGGTCAAAGGCAAAGTCAAAGTCAAAGATTTATCTTTCGGTCAAAATTGTTTTTGTGGTCAAAATTAATTTTGTGGTCAAAGTTGAAATTTTAGGGTTTCTAGATTGTTCCAATCATTGAACCTTTTTATTCATTTTCTAACCTCTTCTTGTCAAGATGGTGTCTAGTTTCAAATTAGAAGACAAGTTGAACAATGCTACAAATTTCAAAGGTATGTACTTGTATATGGTTTTCAAGTTATATCATCCAACAGAGTATGAGTGTGTTTGCAAGAGACCTTTTGCAAGCAGTGACCTCGGATTCAGTACATTCATAGGAACACGCACACCCTTCCTAGCAATTGAGGCTCCAGGTTCCAAGTTTGATTGATCAAATTGTTAAGTTTCAATTTGCACATATCAAGTTTGATAGTTTCTACATTGCAAGTGAACACTATAGTTGTGACAACAATATTTGAAAGGTTATATTACTACTAGGTATACTTGGTTTTATGTAAGTATTATTGATATAGACACTTATTTCACTTGTTTGCAAATTGAACTAACATATCCTCGACCAAAATGTGTCCCAAGACATGGGAGGAGATAGAATACATGTCTAGGGTCCCTTATTCATCAACAATTGGCAGCTTAATGTATGCGATGGTTTTCACAAGACCAAATATTTCACATGCAATGGGAGTTGTGAGAAGGTATATGAACAATCTAGGTAAAGAACATTGGGATGCAGTAAAGTGGATTCTCAGGTATTTTAGAGGTATTGTTACTCATGCATTATGTTTTGGAGGCCAGACACTGTTCTATAGAGATATCTTGACTTAGATATGCTCGGTGATAAAGATAGCAGGAGGAGAACCACATGGTATGTTTTTACTGTAGGTGGAACAACAATAAGTTGGTTTTCAAAACTACAAAAGGTTGTTTCACTTTCAACAATAGAAGTAGTGTATGTTGTTGCTACAAAGGCTAGTAAAGAAATAATTTGGTTATAGAGGTTTATGGAGGAATTGGGAAAGAAGCAAGAGAATAGTAGGTTGTACTGTGACAGTGAGAGTGACATTCATCTTGCAAAGAACTCTTCCTTCCATTCAAAGACTAAGAATATACATCTCAGGTATCATTTCATATGATCCATCTTGGAAGATGGACATTTGAAGTTGGAAAAGATACATACTAGCCAGAATCCCACTGACATGTTAACAAAGGGAGTAACCAGGGAAAAACTGATTTCTTGCTTAGTTTAAGGTGGTCTTCAAGCATGAAGGTGAAAATGAGAAATTTTTCGAGTCCAAGAAGGATCATAGTCTAATAGATACAACAGTAGTGGATTTTTTTAATTAGTATCTAAGTAGCAGACTGTTGGTTTTTGAGCCTGATTATCTACCTGATTCAAAGGTCTTTGTTTCCAGCTTTGTTTATACCGCATAAATACTGTACACCCCTCCACATGGGGGTGTTGTAGGGGGTATTTCCCCCCTATAGGGTCCAGGGGCAAGCAGGCCCCGGGCGGGGGTTGGGGGGACACTGTTCCTCGATGGGGGTTTGGGGACAAAGCCCCCCAAGGAAACATTGCCTTGTAAATGTATATTGTAATTTCATAGTAAATTTGGACCATTCATTATAAGGTCGAAGATATGAAAATAGAAGTTATGTTAAGGTTTTTTTCCCTAGAAGGAAACCCTCTTTTATGAGGGAATTGTATTGTGATCATGTATCATTACGAATATTGTATTCTAAGAGAGGAGATTGTTAAAGAAAGAAGAGGAAGTTACAATGGGTGTGTTGTAGGTTGTATCCCTTCATTTTCTGGATAATAAAAAGGACCTATAAATTTATTCGGTGGACGTATCCCACACTGGGTGAACCACATATATCTGTGTCTCTATTGTATTTTGTATCTTTTGTGTTTTATTTATGCATTTTATTTTATTTTATTACTCCGCAATCCTGTTTTTCTAACACCAATAATGGTGGAAAACATGGTCGGAGGAGGTCCACATTAAACATTGGGTGCAAGCTAAGGAAGGGAGGAGTGTTGAGCTCAAAAGCATTGTCACCCACATCCTTGGTTATGGTGCAAGGCCCATAGCGAAGTGGAAAAAAAATTCGATGGGGCCCTGTAAGGTGTTATTTCTACAAATGTAACCAGACCTTTCCCCCCACCTAAAACTTATGCAGTACCCAGTGTTGATCATGGAGTTTCTTGTACTTAGCATTAGATTTCTGCAAAATCTCATGGACCTGTTGGTGGATGTGTTGAATCTTCTCAATGAAACTGGTGGCTTTGTCGGCCTTAGAATGAACATGGGAAGAATATATCTGTGTGGTTACAAGAGGTAGTGCAACATCAATGGGACCCAAGGGTTGGAATCCCAGACCCAGTTGAAAGGGGGTATAGTCAGTGGAGCTATGGAGATCCCTATTGTAGTTGTGTTGAACATAGGGAAAACTCTCATCCCATGTACACAAATTATGAGAGTTATACATGTGTGGGATGTGCACAATCATTTGATTGGCGACCTCTGTTTGGCCATCGGTTTGAGGGTGGAAGGCATTGGATTTAGTGAGCTTTGTGTCCAACAGTGACAATAGACTCGACCAAAATGTGTTGAGGGACTTGTTTTCTTGATTGGAGATGATCATCTGTGGTATCAAAAACTGGACCCACACATGTTCAAAGAAGAGTTTGGCAATATCTGTCACTGTGATGTTCTTCTTGCAAGATGTGAGAATGGCCATCTTCAAAAACCGATCAACCACCACAAATACACAATCATTACCTTTCTTGGTGGATGGAAGGCCAGGCATGTAATCCATCAATATGGATTCCCAAGGCCTCTCAGGAGTAGTAAGAGGGGTGTATAAGCCTCGCTTCTTAATGGTTGGCTTGGAAATGGAACATGTAGTGCAAGATCTAATATACTTTTTGATTTCATGTCAAAGTTTTGACCAATAAAAATGTTTCTATAGAATGGCCACAGTTTTCTCCACGCCAAAATGTCTTGCCATCTGACTATAGTGAGCCTCCAAAATCATATTTGTAAGCGCGCTTGCAGGAACACAAATATGGCCGAGATGGCATAACAGTCCATCACGAATGTGAAAATCAATGACATTTTCACTTGTACCTAAGATATGATATGTTGTGGTGAAGTCAGGATCTCTCAAATAAAATTGGGGCCACTCTGATGCATAAGACCCACAGGAATGGAGCACGGTGGTGAGTGCAGCCATCGGAGGTTGACTGAGGCAGTCAACAACATGATTTGTGTTGTCTTTATTATAATTGATGTTGATATGGGGGCATTCCAGGTATGTGGAGCACTTTTGATGGCGATCATTCTGTAACTTCCCTTGTGTCTGTATGAACTGCATAGGCTTGTGATCATTGTGGATGAATGTCTCCTTTCCTAGAATGTAATGTTTCCAATAACGACATGCTTGCACATTGGAATACGTTTTCTTTTCTTAGGCGGGGTACTTTTGGATGGTATCTGAGAGTATCTCATTGTGGTATGCTACTAGATGTCTATGTTTTGTGAGAACTGCACCTACAACATAATCGGATGCATTAGTCCCAATCTCGAACGATTGATGCAGATTGGGTAAGGAGAGTACTGGAGATGAGCACAAGTGATGCTTCAGATCATCAAATTCTCATTGTTTTTCCTTACTCCATGTGAACTTTACCCTGCCTCCACCCTTGGTCACTTGGATGAGGGACCATGAAATATGGGAGAATCCCAAAATGAACCGTCAGTAGAAGTTGGAAAGTCCCAAGAAGCTCTGAAGATCGGTTAGTGTGGTCGAAGCTGGCCAATCATAGATGATTTGGATCTTAGCTAGATCCACATGTACCCCGTGCTCATCAATAATGTAGCCCAAGTATTAGACCATGTTCATGCAAAAGGAGAATTTTTCCAAGTTGACATATAAATTTTGTTGCCGCAGAGTGCTCAAAACCTGTTGAATATGCTGTATGTGCTCCTCCCAAGTTTTGTTGAAGATGAGGATGGAATATAGATATACCAACACAAAAGAGTTGGTGAAGGGTCTCAATGCATCATCCATCAACCTCATGAAAGTGGTTGGTTCATTTTTTAAGCCAAAGGGCATGACCAACCATTAGAAGAGACATTCTTTATATTTGAAAGTTGTCTTCCATACATCAGTTGTTTTGATGGGAACCTGGTGGTAACTAGACTTTAGGTCAATATTGTTGAAGAGCTTTTCCCCCTTGAGTTGGTCAATAAGGTCATCAATTCGAGCAATTGGATACCGGATCTTGAATGTGATTTTGTTTAATTCTCTATAATCAATGCAGATCCACCATGTCTCATCTTTCTTCTGCACCAATATAAGTGACCTTCCACAAGGGGAGGATTTGGGTCTGATGTACCCCTTTTGAAGTATCTCTTGGATATGATGCTTTATTTTTTCATTTTCCATCAGTGAATGATGATAGACTGTTCCATTAGGCAGAGGTGCATCGGGGGTTAGATCAATTGGATGCTTCACTTGGTCATGCATTGGTACCCAGGTGGGTGAGGAGAATATGTCTATGTGCTCTTCCATGATCCCATCTACTTTATTCTTTTGCAAAGAGAGGCTTTGTGTAGAGGCCATAGATGTGGCGACAACCTTCTGTTGACTGTGAGCATGGATCACAAAGAATATGAACTTCCAGATATATGAAATGACCTTACTACATTGCTCAACAAAGATTAAAGAAATAGCAGTATGTGACACTACCCATGTTATCATGTACAATTCTCTACCCAAAGTAATAATAACACTATGGGTTGTAGACTCATACACAACATGTTGCTTCCACAAATATGGTTGTCCTAAAAGAACATAAAAAAATTCAAGGGGATCAATATCACACAATATATCATCTTTGAAGGGCTTGTTTCCATAGGGAAGATGACATTATTGGTTGATGCAAAGATCTATTCCTTGGCGAAGCCAGATGATGGTGTAGGGTTGCGGGTGTGGTGTCATTGGAAGGTCCAGTCGCTTGATGACCTCTCTTGAGATCAGTTTCTTCTAACTGTCTCTATCAATAATGAAATGAAGTAGAGCCCCCTTTACCCGCATCTATGAGTGAAATAGGTGTTCCCATTCCTCTTGTTATTATGGTTCACTTCGGTAGTATTTGGTGGTAGTGATAGTTGTCTCTTCCCTTCTTCTAGATTTGATTCGGAGTTAGAATATGCCTCTAACTCAGAAGCTTTCATCTCGACCACTAATGACTTCTTGGAGAGACATTCTTCAGTGTTGTGCCAAGGGATTTTATGGTATTCACACCACTTTCCTATGTCCTTCTTCGAATTCTCATTACCCTTCTTGTGTTTTGGCTTGGACTGTTTTTCCTGAGAGTGGGAATATTTTCTCTATCCATTTTTTTTTGGGTTGGGGCTGCCTTTTCCCTACTTCACTTGTGAGGGTTTTGAAGATCCAAACTCTCGCCTCTTTTTCTTAAACTTTTGCTCGATCTTGACAGCATATCTATAAGTCACGCCTAATGATGTGATGTCCATAAACTACATTTTTTTTTTGAATGTATCTATGCAGAAAATCACGGTATTTGAGCACCAGATGTCATTCAGAGTCTTTGATATCCAATTTGGTGCACAAGGTATGGAAAATATTGGTGAAATCTGGTATTGTCTAGTCCCTTTCCTGACGCAACATGGTCCATCTTGTGTACTTGTCCTCGTAGCTTCCAACAGGGTAGTACTATTCTTTAATGGCATCCCTGAAGGAATCCCATGTGAGGGAGACTACAAATATTACAGATTCCTCTATGGCCCTTTGCTCAGAGTAAGTATTCCACCAGTCCTTAACATGGGGGACGACCTTGAGGAGTGCAAAAGTAAACTTTTCCCAGTCATAAAAATTGTGGATTCAAAAATACACTTCGAGCAGATTCATCCATTTATCTACAACATTTTCATCTATCAGTCCTTCAAATAATGTCATATCAAACTTTACTTGTACCTTGAAGGGGGTTTCATGGCTACTTGATGAATATGTATCTCTTATGGGCATCCGTCAAAGGATCTGTGCAAAGGTGTCCATAGTTTCATTCATTTGTCATGCAAGGACATCCTCGAGCAACATTTTAAAAGGATATCCTGCTCCATCATGTTTATTCTCATCCCCCATGGGTTGTTTTTGGGCTCGACGCGACTAATCTTACAAAGGCTCGACTGGTTTGAGTCCCAACTTCTTGTACCCAAATATTTTCGGGGACATACACGAAAAACAAAATGAAGAGCATACCACTCTGATACCACTGATCTGGATTTTTGAGATGAACAAAATAAATAATAGACTAAATACAATAACATAGATATATGGAGAACAAAAATATGTATCTAGTGGAAAATAACTTCTATTGAATAAATAAAATAGGTTGAAACTGTAAAACTGCAGAACTGAAAACAACTTGCTCAAATGGTGGTATATATATCTAAGAAGAGATGTGGCTACTACGTGCATCCATCTTAGGAGAATCAATACAATGAGGCTCCAGAGGCCTTTTTAACATTACTCATGAATTCAAAAACCCTAGACATCCAGAAACCTAACCCTAGGAGGTGAAACGCCAAAAGTTAAGTGGGCCCGATGGGTAAGTTGGTACCTCAACTTCTCGAGGTCATAAATTTTTCATACGAACTCATTTTTAGGCACGTGATAGCCTTTTGGAAAGGTATTTTTGAGAACTACACATTATTCTATCAAACTCTGACTATGTCTACATTTTAACTGTCACAAGACAAAAAAACATAGTTTAGGGCCCCAAAATAGCCCTAGAAGTGCAGAAACATACTGACATGAAAATTTCCAAAATGAGCTAGTGAGATTAAGTGGGAGGCCACCAATATCCACTTGGAAGATATGTAGGGCTTCAGACATCCCTAAAAGTGTAGAACTGACAATTATAAATAATTACATAATAACGTGTTGAACTAAAAATTGTCAAGAGGAGTCAGTTGGAATAGGTGGGTGGCCACCAATATCCACCTGGATCAACTTGTTTCATTTACGTTCTTGATTAAATTATTCTTATATTATGCTAAGATTAGTGTGGAAGTGTCCTGCATTTCCTGACACTAAGTCTGTAGCCATTATCTTCCACCTTATCCAATACCTCAAAAGGCCATATTTCAAATCCCTAATCTTCATACCAAGACCTTGTAGTTTTTCCTTGTTTATCTATAACCAAACCTTGTCTCCCACTTTGAATGATTTTTTTGTTCTATGTTAATAATTTCATGCCTTGTACATTTCTTGTGACTTCTTCATCATATTGTATACTTCAAAATGGATCTACATAATATTTGCAACAAAATTATATTCTTTCAATGCTTCTCCCATGATTTCTTCCCTCACTCCTCCTTGTTGTCCATAAACAACATCTAAGGGTGAAGGTTGCAAATATAAAAATAAAGTTTGAAAAGGGGACTTACCAATAGCAGTATGGACTACTTTATCATAAGAGTGTTGAATGTAGATCATATTTGCATCCCAGGTATTTGGATCCTTCTAATCATAACCCATTAAAATATGTACCAATGTCCCATTCACTAATTCTATCTACCCATCTATCTATGGATGGAATTTTGTAGATCTCTTCGACTTCGTGTCCATATTCTCCTAAAGTGTGGTCCAAAAGGCACTGAGAAATATGGTATCCCTATCTAAGATGATGCTCCTTGGTATCCCAAAGTGCACCCAAACCTATTCAAGGAACATTTTTGTTGCTTCATGTTTTATGCACATCTTATTGAACCTATCAAATACCACAAAAATGCAGTTATGTCCCTTTCTGGTTGCTAGCTAACCACCCACAAAATCCATGGAAATTGTTTCCCTGGGTCGATTGAGTATAGGTAAGGGATGATATAGAACTTGTTTTCTATTATTGGTCTTGTTGGTACAAAAAAGTATGCATCCTCTAATATACTAAGCTACATCTTCTTTCATTTTAGGCCATTACATGTACCTTTGAAATTTAGTAGTTGTCTTCCCAACACCAATATATCTTGCAACCTTGGATGTGTGAGCCTCAAGAGTAAGCTGCAATATTTCACCTTTAAGGACACAAATCTT
>ML777273.1:1378626-1423401 GCA_009831015.1 Picea engelmannii
GGTTTAAAATCACTACATGAAGAAACGCCTCTGGCAGAATGGACTCAATCATATCGTTTGAGCGAAGGCGTGGACATATTCATGGCAATTGTTGATCCAACTGTGATAGATCACATTAACGCAATGGAACTGCAGATTATGATAAAAATTGCTAATCTCTGCTTACGGGACATTGGTGAAGAGAGATCCTCAATGAGAGAGATCGTGAATATGATGCAGGAAACTAGAAATATAAAAGCAAATGGAAACTTATGCGATGGCGATGAAGCTTCTTTTTTGGGAAATGGAAACTTCTCTGATGATGGTGGTGCTACATCAGGGTGAATAAAATTGAGCTGCAGCTTGAGATAATACAGATGGCAAACTAATTGGATGGGGGTCGTGCTTTACTGTGAATTGAATTGAATTGAGATGAAGCTTGAGATACAGTTGGATCCTTTCGATATATGTTTGTATTTATTTTAAGATAATGATTTTTATGAGTTTGAGATACAGTTGGATCCTGTAGTTACAAACGTTTCGAAAATGAAAATTAAATGTAATGTTTTTTAAGATTTATTTTAGTATGACGCACTTTCCATGAACTTTCGCCAGATTAATTTTTTAAATTTATTTATTGAAAACAGTGTAAATATAATTTTGATCTTTGAAGTTAGTTTTAATTATTTATTTGTTGCACAAAAAGGTGACTCTTTATATATTTCAATGTCAACTTAACTTCAAAATAAGACAAATAATGTTTTTCCGCTTGCAAAATAGGAGCTGAACAATTAATTATATATATATATATATATATATATATATATATATATATATATATTTTGATTTTAACAAAAACTCGAAATTTTTTATTTGTAAAAGGGCACCACTAGAGAAGGGCCTAGCATCACTTTTTTATCTATGTTAAAAAATTGCTTATAAAGCCTGTAATGTATATTAGTTAAACCAAATTCTATTATATATCTAAGAGTCAACAAAACTTTCATAAAAGAAATACATATCAGTTGTTGTGTAAAATCATTCTAGAGTTCTTCCTTTATTTTTTCTTTTCTCGGAGCCTCCACGGCCACGTTCAGATCAGGTAGCACCCTCCTTTCTTTTGCCTCCTGGCTATCATGTTCTCCCAAAGTCTGCTCAGTCGCTAACGCTTATGAAGGAGCGATCCTCCAATCCAATTGTCTTTTCATCGATTCTCCCTAACTACGAAGGAAGTCCACTTCATCTTGGAGCTGGCCAATTAACATTCGATGTTGAGCTAGGGTGTCAAGACTGAACGAAATGGTCAAGCCGTGAGAGTTGACCTTGATAGAAAGACTCTGGGTGGAGGTAAAATTATCTTCCACAAATACCTCCACCTCCTCTACTTGGCCATGATTGTAATCGAGGTGTCAGAGTCATTTTCAGTAGTTAATGAGACTTCCACCAAGAGATTATTGACTGGGCTTTCCAACACTGAATTCCAACCTACGAACAACCAGAATTTCAAGAGAAAGATAGAGCTTAATTTCTTCCCATAGAATCCACTACAAGTTTTCGCTAAAATTCTTGTTTGAATGAAAAGAACAGGCGTAGAACTAATTAAAATGGAAGATTGAGAGGCAAGACTTACATGAGACCTAATGCACAAATGGATTCGCAGAGGAGCAGGATTCAACCACAAATGAGATCAAGTGAAGAAGACGCCCCAGGTCTTTCCACCAAATGAATTGAACCAGCCAAGAACTAATCTCATGAGAATTCTGATTCTGAGACAAAATGGGTGATTTTTGCACCTTGGATATGAGATAAATAACTTGAACCCCATTCTGATATTGAACTCAAAAAGAAAGCATGCATGCTTTCACGATCCTATATAATTTACAATGCTCCAAGAGTCCAAATGTATCTTCCATGACCTGTGCTTCCAAGTGTTGCATCAGATCTTTCTTTCATACCTCCTCTGTGCTCATCAACAAAATCATCATCGCAGGGGGTGGAGCATGCTCCCATCATACTTCCTGTGATAAATTCATAAAGGTCGAAGTACCATCACCATAGAGAAGGGTCCAATTCACATCCAAAAGCATGATTATCGGAGAATGCCACCAGACCATCCCCGAGAGAGAGAACTGGATGAGGCATCTTCTCAAAATCCCTCGAGTTCTTAAACCCAGAGCCTGGGATTGCATGTCATGGACTGATGTGTCCTTCCCTTGCTAACATCTAAGTGGACCCTACATCCCCCAAACCTTTTTGATACTTATGCCATTATGGGGAGGCTACAAATGGTTCCCTTCCTTGGAACCTCAAAGAACCAGGAGCCATATCAATTGCATTGTTTTCCATTTTATCTGCTTCTTGATTATTTTCTCTTAGGACGTGAAAGAATTTGGGTGTGGTATTGACTAGGAGAAGACATATTCTTTCAATAATTCTCTTTATCCTAGCATATTTGGGAACAGACCCTGTGGCAAGGTATCTAATAGTATTTTTGGAGTCCCCCGCGATAGAAATTTGGCTAATCTGCTTTGCCTACATCAACAATAAACCTTGGTTCCATATCTCGAGTTCCTCTAGGGTCCTACAACAACCCTCTTGCACCTGCTGTAATACCCCTAGGCTGAACCAAATTGTAAATGTAAAATACAAATGTAATTAAGCTGGTGAGTTATTTGATATAATTTTTGTATGCACCTTTTATGGCATAGTGCATGCATGTATTGCACACTAAAATGATGAAGTGTGCACATTCTAGGATACCCTGCGCAACAACTTAAATGCGTGCAATTTTGAGGCCAAGGAGCCTTTGTGTATATGTTTTTTTTTATAGGCTAGTGAGCCAGTTATTATAAGCTAGGAGGCTTATGTTTTGTATTAGGCCAGAGAGCCTAGATGTTAAAGGCCAGTGAGTCTATTTTTATATATGTCTTATCATTAATATAAAATACATCGTTGCGCACAGACTGACCACAATAAAAGAGTATGGCGGACTAAACTCCACTAGTTAGGGAAAGTGGGGGGCCTAAAACTTAAGAAAAAGGGCTAAGCTAGGGATCTTAAGCCAAAAAGGAATATTATATTAATATTCCTTAAATCATAAAGTATAGAAAATTATTTTATCCTAAGTTCTAAGGATGGGAACAAGTGGGCAAAAGTAGCTCCCAACATGAAAAGTGTCAAGTTGGGAACATGCATACATATAGTTTGGAATTAATTCATTTTCCCATCACTTAGTCATTCATTCAATCATTCCATGATCATTCACTCACTCAGTCAGTTGTCCTCCATACCTTCATGTCACTATACCTAAACCTGTATTTGTACCCATACATGTTTGTGTACCTGGTTAGCTTGGGAGCTGGACTGAAGAAGCGGGTTGTCAAGCCCATGGGATATTGAAGAGGCGGGTTGTCAAGCCTGTGAGCAATCTCTCAAGGTGATAGAATTGATGGGAATTGATTTTTGAAGGTGCAAAACTGCAGCTACAGGGCTCTGAGACTTCCTGTCCGGCTTGTTGCTAAATCCCGAAAAGGAAGTGGGGCAATCGAGGGACTATTGAGCAGAGAAGGGGAACACTTCCTGGGGTGGGACAAGCATGTGGGGAATGAGGGATTGTAGGCTATTAGTGTGATTTGTCACCTGTGACGAAGTCTTTCCTGTTGTCTATGATACATCATCCTGGGTAGGAATCCCTTTACCCGAGTGAAGTTTAGTCCCAGCGTAGGGGTGACCCACTGCTGAGAGTGATGAGCAATGTGGTCTAAAGATGGGAGGTTCATGGAAGGTCTGCACGCAGTTGGTGATATTCTTACCAAGATAAGTGTCAATTGTGTGTTAATTTATATGTTGCATTATTATTTATGTGTTATATTTATGGGCATTTCATGTCTATGTTGCATGTATATGCTTATTGTTATTTCTGTATGAATCTGTGCATTTACGGTATGTATTATCTGTTTAAGTTATATATATAAAGTTCTGCAAGAGTCTCTGTGTGTATATATTTTTAATTGCATTACAACTCGAAAATTTTATGTGGAATAGCCCAGTTGGATTGTGGGGATGTTACAATGTGATGTCAGAGAATAAAAGCATTTTCTGGAGTAGCATGGCCCGACCTGGGTGGTCAGGGATGTTACAATATGGTATCAGAGCTTCAGTTTTCAACATTGATCCTGAATGGGACAAGCAAGTTGAGTTTACGTGAAATTTCACAGAGGATTGATTTCGAAGTGACCAAATTTCAAGTTACAGAGCATCCATGGTAAAAATTAGAAGAAGTTGTGTGGAATTGGGAAAGAGCCCCAATTTATGTTGTTAAATCCATGGGAAAATTGAGAAATTTGGCCAAGTGGTGATATATTCTTGATTTAATATCTGTTCTAGCAAATTAGACTGGGAATTGATCGAATTTGAAGTTACAGTGAAGCCATGACAGATGGAGTGAGATTAGTTGATTAAAATTATCAATTCGTGAATTGAGTTTGGGAAACATTTGTTCCAGAAATTTCAACCCACATCAATTTGCTATTGCAGAGGTTGAATTGGTGTTATTGGGGTGAAATTGAACAAATTTCATAGTTGCAGAATGTCTACGGTAAAAATGGGGGAAAATTTAGGAAAAAGCCTCAATTTCTACAGTGGAATTCATGAGGAATTGATGCGCATAAAAATGAATGTGCGCAGGTGGGCGCACTAAAAATGCATGATGTGTAGTGAAAAGCTTGTGATATGTGGAAAAATATTGGCATGCTGGTGCGCATGCTAAAACTTGGCACTGCATGGAAAAATATTGGTGTTGGGGCGCGCACGCTAAAATTTGGTGTTGCATAGAAAAATATTAGCATGCTAGTGCGTGTGCTAAAATTTGGCACCGCGCAAAAAAATATTGGAATTCGGGCATGCGCTAAAATTTGGCGCTCTACGAAAAAATATTGGCATGCGGGTGCGCACACTAAAATTTTGCGTTGCATGGAAAAATATTGGCGTGCAGGTGCGTGCGCTAAAATTTAACAATGCACGGAAAAATATTGGCGTGCAGGTGCGCGTGCTAAAATTTGGAACTGTGTGGAAAAATATTGGCGTGCGGGTGCGCATGCTAAAATTTTGTGTCGCGTGGAAAAATATTGGCACATACAATGTGCACACGCATAATAATTCCATGCATGGTGTGCACAGTATTGGTAGAGTGCAGAGGAATTTTGTTGGTGCACACGCAATGTGGGTATATGTTGTCACGCGACAGTTTAGTTAATGGTGCGCGCAGAGTATTGGTGTGCGGTGGGGGCGTACTAAACTTTGGCATGGTGCACCACGTAGAGTGAAATGTGTGCGGAATATTAGCGTGTGATACAAAAATTCTGTGCAACATGTATTAGTACAAGAACCAAAATTGTGCACAGTGGTTATTGGCGCGTGGCACAAAAGTAATGTGCACCAGTTATTGGAGCAACAAAGAAGTGACGCGAAGTGGTTATAGGTGCGCGGAACATGAATTCCAATGTGGTGTTTTTGTGTATGCTAAATATGGGTGTACAGGTTGAAATTTGTGTGCATGAAGTCGTTTGGATGGTGAACAATAGCAGAAAACCAATGAATTTCCCTGACATTTTATATTATTTGAACATCATCTTTTTACAGTGTGTTTTTTAGGCACTTAACAACGTTTTTAGTTACTCAAAAACCATGAGAATAGAGTGTACCAAGGTAAATTGTGTCTCTACATCTCAAATGAAAGAAATCAGAGAGATATTTCTAATGGTGTAAATCATTCATCAAACAGAGCTTTTATGAGAAAGTTACAAGACAAACAATGCAGGTTAAATTTTAAGACTCAACTAACTTCGAAGAGCCATAACTTTCTACTCCAGAATCAGATTGAGGTGCAGGAGTAGTCAATGGGAATCTATTGAACCATAGAATACATTACTAGAGATGAATTGAATTGTTGAACATGTTAAAAAAGTTTAATATGGAAAATAAGGTACATGTAGCATTCTAGACCAAAAACACGAATTGGCCTAGAACTTCAGTAGGTTGTAACTAGCAGCCCATAACCAAGAAAGAGGTGAAACTTGGACAGACTGTCCAAAATATGTATATGAAGAAACGCGATTGAGATCCTATGAAAAATTCAATGGAGTAGGTGCAAAAATGCATAATTACAACACAGAGTTGTGCCAAGTTGACGTGTGAACAAGAAAATTAATGGGCAATTTTCAAATAACCATAAATTTCTAGTCAAGACTCAGAATTCAGCATGGGAGAAGGCATTGGAAAGGTGTTGGATAGTAGAACATAAATATTCACCTAGAAAATTGATCTGGGCATTCATTTTTTTAGGAAATCGGAAGAAACAATTCTGATATATTATTGAACCAGAATGGTTCATAATTTTCATGAAATTGTTGAGTCAGTTAACCTGACAAATTTTTGTTGGCTGCACATTTTGCAGATTTAACAACAACTATATAAGATCAGAATCAGCACAGAGTCCAGAGGAATGGAATATGCACAGGGGACTTACATCCAGGAAGATGAGATCATAGGGATGGATGTTCATTTGGACATTGAAGGAACAAACTCCAATGGACATGGAGAAGGAAGGGATGAAAACATGAATATGGTAGAGACCATTAAAAATTTACAGAAGGATGTCCAAATCCATAAAGATGATAATGGAATGCTTATGAGAACCAAGGAGCAGCAAGAGGACTTCAACATGAAGTTAATACAGATCTTGAATAGAATAGAAAAGAAATTGTATAAGGAGAGTGGCTCAAGCAAATCAGGAAGTCACAGGTCTCCTGATGAGAAAATAAGAACAAGAAGTGTTAACAAACATCACCATCATTCCTTGAGTAATTTCAATAAGAGGTTACATAGCATCTCAATCCCATCCCTTGTCAGGAAGCATAAGAGGTCTAGGGTGGATGAGCTACGAGGATAAATGAATAAAATCAAACCTCCTACATTTGATGGTGAGCACAAGAAGGATGAAGATGGAGAGACATGGTTGTTGGGAATGAGAAAGTATTTTCAATTGCATGATTATTCATCTCATGCAGAAGGAATATTTTCCGTCTATCAACTCAAGGGAAAGGCATCCATGTGGTGGGAACAACTTGTGCAGGTGCAACACATTAAAGAGAAAAGTGTTACTTGGAGGGAATTCAAGAAGTATTTTGAAAATAAATACTTGACTAAGAGATACTATGACAAGAAAATGAAAGAGTTCTTTGAAATCAAGCTTGGGAGTATGACCATAGATGAATATGAAAGAAGGTTTTTAGAACTGTCGAAGTATGTTTATTTCATCAAGGATGAGACAGTTAATATTCAAAGGTATTTGAGTATATTGTCATCATTCGTTAATGAAAAAATACAATATGATGATCCCAAAACATTGGAGGAGACCATAAGGCAATCTAAATGCCTATATGATCAGCAAAAAGCAAGGCCAAATTTCCAAAAATCTTGGGAAGACAAAAATAAATTCAAGATGGATCAGAGGAAGAAGGGAACTAAGCCACCATTCTTCAGAAATAATCCTCAGGGACAACCAACTTCTAGAGAACCCAAAATGATTGAGACATGGGGTCAAAGGCCAAGGTAGCCACATATTCAATGTTGGGGTTGTGAAGGAGATCATATGTTCAAAGATTGTTCTCACAGAGGTGAAAATGTGAGGACTGTTCACAATGTACAACAAGCTGAAACAGTGGAGGACATGGGAAGAAATGTACCAAGGATATATGCAGCCCTGGAAAACAAGTAAGAAGAGTATCAGTCACATATGATTAAAGTAGAAGGTATGATCAACAACCAAACCATTGCTATTTTAATTGATTCAGGAGCTAGTCATAGTTATATATATCCTAATATGGTGGAAAGTTTTCATTTGCCAAGAAGCAAGCATGGAAAATCTTGGTTGGTGCAGCTAGCTACCAAATCCAAAAGAAAATTTAATGAGATGGTTAAGGCATGTCTTATGGACATGAATGGACTGAACACCAGGACATATTTGAACAGCTTGCCTTTAAGTTCCTGTGACTAATTGGGATGGATTGGTTTGATCAACATCATGCTATCCTAGAATGTCATAACAAGGAATTTTCTTTCTTGGATGAGGAAGGGAACCTAAGGAAAGTGAAAGGAATTCCAAGGGCAGTAACCATCAGAGAAATTTCAACATTGTAGCTGAATAAATTTTACAGAAAAAGGTGTCAAATATTTGCAGCACATATGGAAGAGACACCTAAAGTTAAAATGTTAAATATTGAAGATTATGCAGTCCTAAAAGAGTTTGAAGATGTGTTTAAGAAAATACCAAGATTACCCCCTAAAAGAGACATTGATTTCTCCATAGATTTGATGCCTAGAGCAACTCCAATATCCAATAGTCCATACAGAATGAGTACACCAGAATTGAAGGAATTGCAAATGAAACTTGAAGAGCTCTTGAAGAAGGGGTATATACGCCCAAATGTGTCACCTTGGGGTGCCCCAATTTTATTTGTGAATAAAAATGATGGGATATTGAGACTTTGCATTGACTTTAGGCAGTTGAACAAGGTAACTGTGAACAATAAGTATCATTTGCCAAGGATTGATGACCTCTTTGATCAAATGAAAGATGCAAAAATATTCTCCAAGATTGATCTTAGGTCTGGTTATCATCAAGTAAGAATTAAAGAAGAAGACATCAGTAAGATTGCTTTCAGAAGAAGGTATGGGCATTATGAGTTCATAGTGGTTCCCTTTGGATTATCAAATGCAGGAGTTGTATTCATTTGTTTAATGAATGGTATTTTGAGAGAATACTTAGATAAGTTTGTCATTGTATTTTTAAATCACATTATTTTATATTCTAAATCAGAGGAAGAACATGAACAACACTTGAGGATGGTGTGATCACTCCAAGAGTCACCCCCATACTGCAAATGGGATTAATCTTGTTAAAATTAAATTTGTTTCAAGTGGCTTTAACGGAGGGAGTCAGGACAAGATTGAAAAGAAAGGGAAGAATAACATAGGTTGTTGTAGATCAGTCTTGGACCACTGGGCTATGGAGTCGTAAGTATTGTTCTTAATGAAGGCATTTAAACTTCCTATCAGACAAAGGATTTATGTGGTGATGAGAAGAAGGAAGAAGAATGTGTCTGAGTGATAAACAATGAAACTTGGGCAAGATGATAGTAGATCCTCTACCACCTCAGGAATCCATAGATCAAATAAGCTACACCTAGACAAGAAGAAAAACAACAAGCGTCTAAGTGATAAACAATGAAAGATGGGAAAGATGACAAAAAATCCTCTACCGCCTCAATAATCCATAGATCAAAGATCCTACATCCAAAAAAGAAGAAAAACAATAAGCATTTGAGTGATAAACGATGAAAGATGGGAAAGATGAAAACAGATCCTCTATTGCCTCAGGAATCCATAGATCAAAGATGCTACATACAGATAAGAAAAACATAAAAACATGTAAACTAAGAATACAACTTGATAAAACAACTCAAAGGAATATTCAATAAAATAGTATTTTACAATCCATACCCCTCAGTCTTACAAATTGAAAAGTACAGTGCCCTGCTCCTAAAGCTCTCTCGGCTCTGCGGCCTCTAAACCCCCTTTACAAATTCTTAACTTAACTATTTATACTCAAATCATTGAACAACTACTAGGAATGTGAACTGGCCATCCCATCCAAGGTTTTTCGTCTTCACATCATTCTGTCAGATTGTGTGTGTTTCCTTCGGTCACACGCAAACTTAGATCAGTATGGGCCAGCAAGAAGAAATCATCCATCGTGGTACCTCGAGCCGACAGTTTTGTCTCCTCAACCATATCTTCCATGCTTCCTATTTATGGATTGAGCTAAGGTTTCAGCTAACATTCCTTGTTCTTGGGATTAAGACAAGGATTTGTTTCCTGGAAGGCTGCCACGTGTTTCTCACGGATTGGGTGTTGAATAAGCATGTGATTTCGGGCCAAAAAAGTCAGTCCTTTTTCATTGGTTGAACCCTCCTTGGGACTAGGACACGACTTGACTATTAGGGGGTGGCCATATGTTTTCCTTGGATACAACGTTGAATGAGCACATGATTTCAAGGCCGTCAAAAGTGGTTTGGACCGACACCACTTTTGGGCCTGAAATGCACCATCTTGTGCCATGTAGCTTCCCCGCAATACCATGGTTTGGATTTCAGACTACTTTTGTATTTTAACACCCATGCAATTTACGGCACCGAAATGACTGGTGGTCGTTGATCTGGCTGCGATCTTCGATCCGGGCGCACCTGCTATTTTGGCACCCACGCTAAAATTTATCTACCTGCCAACTATGGAATTCCTCCAATTGTGCTCAGATATCGTGCTAAAATGAACTGTGCAAGGGATATCCATTGCTGTAAACTACACTTCCCTACTGCTTGGGATCATGGCTATCACCTACAACCCTGAACAACTTCATGTGATAACATTGGCTCCACAGGGGATGGCATGATCCCTTTGAGCTGCCAAGAACAAGCAGTTCCAATGCCTTAGTTGTTGGGTTGTGGAGTCGATCTCAAACACATTTTGCTGAAGACAGCAGGATGACATGTACACTACTCAACTTAAAAAAGGAAACAAACACAAATGCTCCAGAAGGAGCTTATTTATGTACAATCCTAAACTAACTGATTTTACAATGCGCTAGATGAAAACAAACTTCCACTAGAGCCATTCAAATAACTTCCTAATTGAAAAGTTATTTACTCTGTCACTGATCATCAAGGGATAAAAAAACTGTGACAACAAACTAATTACATTCTTTAGATTACCTCCCAATGATGAAAGTAAGATAAAGCTTGGAGGCTTCAATACATTGAGGAAATGCAACTCCATGTATTCCCCTACAGGGTCATAAAATAGGTGATAAAACCTACTAGGTTGCTAACAAAAAGCCTACTCTTCTTTACAGTTTCTCAAATATGGTTGAATGTCTGTGGCAAGCATAGGTGAGTGAAAGGCTGATGTAGGTTGTTGATCCACTTCTCTTCTTCCTTCTTTGATAACATTTGCTAGATGATGGCAAGAAATCTCCTCATGTATATAAATGAATGGTGCTTTCTCTCTATCATTATGCTCTTTGTAAAATCTTTCACTTTCATTAGAAGGTTGGTTTCTAATCCTTTTGTTTCCAAGACAAAAAAAACCTCAGCATATTCATCATTGTCTCCATAATGGTCAAATAAAGGAGGAGTCTCGAATGACATGCCAAGATGTATATCATGTGCCACATGAGAAAACTGCTCTTCATTACTAAACATAGGGTTCCTTTCAAGATTCAATCCAGGAATCAATATCTCATCATCATCATTTGAGTGAAAAATAGGTTTCACATATCTAGGATTTTTAGATACAAGGTTACAAAGAATATCATCTTCCAGAATAGACTCAATCTCTTCACTTTCCTTACTGAGACAACAAACACAGTTTTCATCTGATGCAGATGAAAATGGAAGAGAAAGAGTTGATTCCTCATCCAAGGCATCTTCTACATCCTCACATCCTTCATAATAATTAGTTATATCATGAACTTAGTCTTTATACTCCTTAAAACAACTATGATAAATTAACTCAGAGGAATAAACTCTTGAAAATGAATATTGAAAGTTGCATGAAACTCTTTGAGTGAAGAAACGCTAGAAATCTCAAGAGTCCCAAATACGAGCATCTCCTTGAAGAGAGAACATAAACAAATTCATATGTATGTCTTCATGCTGGATGTCAAGCTGCTGCATCAAAGCATGAAACCCTAGAACATTTTCAAGAGGGATGTCATTCTCACCTTCATAAAATATTGGCAGTAGATCTTTCCATTCATTAATTTGAGGCACGGGATGTGGATAACCAACAATGGCTGAGAAATTTAGTTGGGAAAAACTCCTGGACAAGATAGCCTCCATAGCCATTTGATTTTTCTCCTTCCAGTGGAGTCACCAACATATTTTGAGCAATGGAGTCGCCATGGTAAAAGATAAGGAGTCAGAACAATGTGTCCAACTTCAATTCACCATCTAAAACTAGATCTCTTCGTTGTCGTTCTCCTAGGGAAGGTATATTCGCTTCCATACCCAGAAATAATGCCATTAATGTTATCGCTCCAAGAGTCACCCCCATACTGCAAATGGCAGTAAGCCTGGTAACATTAAATTTCTTTTAAGTGGGTTTAATGCTGGGAGTTAGGACAAGACTGCAAACAAAGGAAAAGATAACAAAGGTTGTTGCAGATCAGTCATGGACCATTGGGATATGGATTCATTAGTATCATTCTTAATGAAGGAATTTAAATTTCCTATCAGACAAAGTATTTATGTGGTGATGAGGAGAAGGAAGACAGAATGTGTCTGAGTGATAAACGATGATACATGGGAAATATGACAACAGATCCTCTACCACCTCAAGAATCCATAGATCAAAGATGCTACATCCAGACAAGAAGAAAAAAAACAAGCATCTGAGTGATAAATGATTAAAGATGGGAAAGATGAGAACAGATCCTCTACCACCTCAGGAATCCATATATCAAAGATGCTACATCCAGACAAGAAGAAAAACAACAAGAGTCTAAGTGATAAACGATGAAAGATGAGCAAGATGACAACCGATCCTCTACTAACTCAGGAATCTATAGATCAATGATGTTACTTCCAGACAACAAAAACAGAACAACATGTAAACCAAGAAGAAATTCTGATAAAACAACTCAAAAGAATATTCAATGACATAATATTTTACAATCCATGCCCTGCAGGCTTATAAACTGAAAAATATAGTACCGTGCTCCTAAATCTCCCTCGGCTCTCCGACCTCTGAACCCCCTTTACAAATTCCTAACTGACCAATTTATACTCAGATCAGTGGAAAACTGCTAGGAATGTGATATGGCCATCCCATCCAAGGATTTTCATCTATGCATCCTTCTGTCAAATTGTGCGTGCTTCCTCTTGTCAGACAAAAGCTCATATCAATATGGGCCTGCAAGAAGAAACCTTCCATCGTGGTACCTCAGGCTAACAGTTATGTCTCCTCGGCCATAGCTTCCATGCTTCCTATTTATGGACTAAGCTGAGGTTTCAACTACCAGTCCTTGTTCATTTAAGTAATCTTTTCTTGGGATCGGGACAAGGATTTGATGCCTGGAAGGTCACCACATGCTGCTCACAGATTGGGCATTGAATAAGCATGTGATTTCGGGCCGCAAAAGTTAGTCCTTGTTCATTGGATAAAACCTCCTCGAGATCAGGATGCGACTTGGCTATTAGGGGGAAACCACCTGCTATCCTTGGATACAACATTGAACAAACACGTGATTTCAGGGCCATCAAAAGAGGTTTGGACACACACCGCTTTTGGGACCGAAGTGAGCCATCTTCCGCCATGTATCTTCCCCGCAATTCCATGGTTTGTATTTTGGACCTCTTTTGTATTTTAAAACTCATGCAGTCTACAGCACTGAAATGACTGGTGGCCATTGATCCGGCCATGATCTGCAATCTAGGTGCGGCTGCTATTTTAGCACCCTCGCTAAAATTTATCTACCTTCCTGTTGGATTACTAGAGGGGGGGTGAATCAGTAATAGCGTAATTATAATCCTTTTTCTTCAAATTTTATATCAATGTAGAATTATTATCCAATAATGAGCAGTAAAAAATAAACAATCACACACATACACAGTACACCAGTGTTTTATGTGGAAAC
The DNA here is from genome assembly GCA_009831015.1 of Picea engelmannii. Lineage (NCBI taxonomy): Eukaryota > Viridiplantae > Streptophyta > Pinopsida > Pinales > Pinaceae > Picea > Picea engelmannii. Next base: position 1,392,359 of record ML777273.1, read on the forward strand.
CCAAATCGGAAGAAAACCACAGAATGTTTTTTCTTATATGTCTTGAAGACTTACATTCATTGGAAGCACCAACTTCCTTTGTTTTCCAGTTGAAACTGGAAGGAGGCTACAACGTGAGAGAATCTCCAAATCCCCAATTCTTTGGCTACAACCAGAAGGAGGCTACAACCCCCAATGTTCTCTGGCTACAACCAGAAGGTGGCTACAACCATATGTCCTTTCCCTGTCCTACCACCCTGAAGTAGAAGTAGATTGATGGAACCAGTGTCACACTATCACTGTGAGATATACCGTTGTAAACCTGTACCAATAAATATGAACCATGCATCAACCTGTACCTCAAATTGTACCATAAACAAGTGCATCAACCATGCACCAACCTGTAATCAACCGGTACCATAAATAAGTGCATCCAACCATGTACCAAGTATGTACCAATCATGTGTCAACTACTCATCAAATATGACTCATCAATATGTACCAACATCATAAACTATACACCTCATGTATGTGTGCCAACTCATCAACTACTTGTCTAAACCATGTACTCAACATGTACCACAACCAAAAGCCCTCATCAATTTCATCATCCAAATATGTTATGTAGCTCTGTAATAGACCTATTTTATATGATCACATTCCTGCAAACCTTGTTTAACTTTAAAAACAAGAGACTATCATTTTCATCAAACTTTTCTTTAGTCTCACATGCCTAGTTTTGGATTAGTCAACAACCCTAACTTGAAGTAATCATAACTTTGAACATGTGATGTATACAGATCTGAAACTGATACACAATGTTCTTCAGTGTGTTTTATGCAATTCCTCCAAGTTTCACTACTTGGAACCTCTTATGAAAGGACTTATAGCAAAAATGGCATACCTTGTTGAATTCTGGCGTATTCTAGAGAGCGACATTGTAGAGCGTGCCCTGAACAAAATATTTGATGAATTGATATAAAATTGTTACACAGAATAAAACATACTATACCATAACCAACACAATTAGTCTCACTAAATTGGGATCTATTATGAAAAAGTTATGACGTTTTTACCCGAAACACCAGATTTTGACTAGTTTCAGGACTGGCCACAAACCCTATTTTCCACATAGTGTAAATCCCAAAATACAACGAATCAAAAGCTAAATTTTTTACCACGGATACTTGGATATGTTTTCTCACTTGAATAGAAATTTCACACTCTGAATCATGATAGAAAAAATGTTATAGCGAAAACGGTGAGATGACCTGTAAATAACATACCTTAGAAAGCACCATCAAAAGAATTTATCCTTCCTTGCATTTCGGCCTTCTTTTCTTCACCTTCACTCAGAATTCCGGTTTAGATATCCTCGGTTAGCTCAAACACATATATATATTCAATATTCTCAAGTTTGATTCAAATGAGAGAGCCTTGCCTCTTATTTATACTCTCCAAGTGGCTTCCTTAAAAACATCTTCTAGGTCACTTGGCCCACTTTTCTTATTTTAGGGTTGGGTCCACTTCTAGTTTCTCCATTAAATTTATTATTGAAATAATTTATTTTGTATTCACTTTGAATTATAATACAATCATCACTTCACTTTATTATTTGCCTTTTAAAATCTCTTAAACCACTTTGACTACTTTGACCTTTTGGCGCTTCTAGATGACATATGAGGGTCCTCCAACTTCGTAAGGTCATAACTCTCAAACCGTGAAGAGTTATGTGACGTTCTACATACCACCAGAAATGGAATGACATGTACTATCCATATAGAATATTATTATCTAAAAATATATCATAATTCATACCATTACCCATCAAACAAACTTGGGTCCATTACCCAAACCTGGGGTCTCCAATTTCTCATGGCCATAACTCTCTAACCGTGAGGAATTATGTGACGTTCCACATACCACTGGAAATGAAATGAAAAGCAATATCCATGTAGGATATTTTCCCTGACAAAATCGCTTTCCTTCATCTCATTATTCCACAATTAAACATGGGTTCTCTTACTCCACAAAGCGTCTTCCCGTGAGGGCTTTCACTATAAGGGGACCAATTTGGAGTTCATCCATATTTACTTCTTATAAACTATGACAAAAAAATAATGAGTCATATTTACATCACACAATATTGGGTCCATTACCCAAGCCTTTGTGCTATGGGGCTTTCTTCAAGGGTTGACATCAATGACAACCAACCTTAATCAACAATCTCCCCCTTTGGCATTGATGGAAACACTCTGATGAAATACTAAAATCATATCACTTATTCTCCCCCTGGAACCATGCCTTTGTCCTTTGCATCTAATAAATATGCTCCCCCCTGCAACCATGCCTCTATCCTCTCCATATGATAAATCTCTCCCCCTTTTTCATCAATGGCAAAGGTATCTTTCCATCCGGGGCTGCTCCCCCCGAAAGACTGTCCTCTTATGGTGCTTTCTCGTGTACATCTAAGACATATAATATAAGCATTCAAAAATCTTTCATTTTTGGAGTAGAAATAACTCCAATTCATTGGAAAAGATATTCAAAGGCTTCCCATGGAAGTGGTTTTGTAAAGATGTATGTCACTTGTTCTTTTGTGCCCACATACTCAATTTTGATGTTCTTTTCTGCAACATGTTCCCATAGAAAGTGATACTTGATTGGAATGTGCTTCATCTTGGAGTGCATCACCGGGTTTTTTGAGATATTGATGGCACTTGTATTATCAAAATATATTGGAATGGGCTCATCATACTCAACCTATATATCTGTCAAAGTTTGTTTCATCCAAAGAACTTGTGTACAACATGTTGCTGCTACAATATACTTTGCGTCAGCTATAGATAGAGATACTAATGATTGTTTCTTGCTTAGACATGATACCAAGCACTCACCTAAGTAGAACGTTTCTCTACTGGTGCTTCGTCGGTCATCAATACAACCTGCCCAATCTGCATCTATGTAGGCAATAAGTGATAGATCTTTTCGTTTTGGATACCATAATCCAAACTCTTCTGTTCCTTTGAGATATATGAAGATCCTCTTTACTGTTAATACATGTGATTCCTTTGGTGCTGCTTGAAATCATGCCACCTATCCAACTGCCTGCATTACATCTAGTCTGGATGATGTCACATATAGTAGGATGCTAATCATTGACCTATATTGCCTCTGATCTGTAGACTTTGAATCATCATATTTGCTCAACTTACAACTGGTTTGCATGGGAGTGATAACTGGTTTGCAATCTTCCATTCCGAACCTCTTCAGCATTTCTCTGATATACTTGGTTTGAGAAATAAAAATTCCTTGGTTGCTTTGACGTATATGAAGTCCCAGAAAGAAGGATAGTTCTCCAAGTAATGGCATTTCAAATTCAATAGGCATGTCTTTTGCAAATTTATGGCTTAACCTGTCATCATCACTACCAAAAATAATATCATCAACATAAACTTCAATTAATAATATATTACCTTGACTTACCTTAATGTAGAGGTTGTTGTATGCACTTCCTTTCTGAACCCTGCCTACTGCAGATACTTATCCAGTCTGGAGTACCTTGCTCTGGGAGCCAGTTTTAGACCATACAAGGCCTTCTTTAATTTACACACATAGTCTGTGTTCTCTGACAACTGAAATCCTTCTGGTTGTTCAATGTAGACTTCTTCTTCAAGTTCCCCATTCAAAAAAATGGATTTTACATCCATCTGATATACTTTAACATTTTTGGAGCATGCATAAGCTAAAAGCAAATGGATTGCTTCCATTCTGGCAACTGGGTAAAATGTCTCTTCAAAGTCGATTCCTTCAATTTGTGCATATCCTTTACATACCAATCTAGCTTTGTTCCTTGTAACCTGTCCATCTTCATTCAATTTATTCCTGAAAACCCATTTTATGCCGATCATATTCTTATTCTTTGGTCTTGGAACCAATTCCCAAGTGTCATTTTTCTCTATTTGATCCAATTCTTCATCCATGGCCTTATTCCAAAATTCATCCTTACCGGCTTCTTCAAAACAATTTGGTTCAATTATAGATAAGAGTGCTAGGTGTGTTTGTTCTGGTGAACGGATTTTTCATCTAGTCTCAACTCCTGCATCTTTGTTTCCAATAATCTGATCTGAAGGATGATCCTTCTGTACTCGTTTTCTAGGTGTCTTTGGGGATACTTGTTGAAATTGCTCTTCTACTTCTGTCGGATTCTCTTCATCTTCATCTTCCCCTTCTTCTTCTTTTTCATCTTCTTCTTCAAAAAGTTGTTTCATTGATTTGTTTTTTTCTTCCTTTGATTCTGGTCTGCCTGTTTCATCAATTGTTACGTTGATGCTTTCCACAACTTTGTTTAATATTAGATTGTAACACTTGTATGCTTTCCTTGTACTTGAGTAACCAACAAGTATTCCTTTTTCCACACGAGAGTCAAACTTTCCCATTCTTCCATCTTCTCTTTTGATGTAGCATTTGCTTCCAAAAACTCTAAAGTGCTTCACATTTGTTGTTCTTCCTTTCCATAGCTCGTAGGGAGTTTTATCAGTGTTGTTTCTGAGCATTACTCTATTTTGAATGTGAACTACTATATGCATTGCCTGTGCCCAAAAAATATCTGTCAACTTTGAATCCATTATCATTGTTCGAGCCATTTCTTGTACTATCATTCTGCAATTTTTGGCCATATATCCAAAATTGTTACATTTGTAACATTCTACTTCAGTGATCAAGGATTAAAACCTATTGTAACTTCTTCTTTGTGTTTCACTAGGTCTTCTTGAATAACCCCTTTGTGTATGGCTCTCAAAGTAGTTATTGTTCCTGTTGTTAGCTCTGCAATTTATAGCTTTATGTCAAAAATTATTACAAGCATAACATAAACCAAAAAATATAGTTTGATACCTAGTAGTTGAAGATCTTATGAAAGGAGGTGCTCTTATGAATCCTTCTTCTTCTTGAGGCCTGTCTATCTATTGTTGATTTTGAAATCTGAATCTTCTAGGTGGAGGAGTGTCTCTGTAATCTTCTTTGTATATCTTTTTATCTCCTTTGATTGTTTCTGCATAACTTTTTGGATTTGTTTCTTGCTCTGTTGTTTTGGAGCTTGATCCCTTTTCTGTTTGATTGTATCCAAGTCCGGACTTGTCAAGATAAGATTTTTTACTGCTAATAATGTCATCCAAAACTTTTGAGCTATTCTGCATATTTTTCTTTTGAATATCCTTTCTTAGTGTGAAAATCTCTGGTTCTAAGTTTCCAATGATCCCGTCCTTTCCTTCTAGTTGTTCTTTGATTGATTCTTCAATTCTTTTATCTTCTTCTATTTGAACCTTCAATTTTGTAGTCATTTGTTCTAGTTCTTGAGTGTCTTTTTTGTTATCTAGTTCTACTTGTAGTTCCTTGTTTTTCTTCTTTTCTCTTCTGATAACTTCTATGGCACCCATTAATTCCTCTCAGAAGTCAACTTCTGCCTCTTCAATTTCTTCTTCATATGCTTCTTCATATTCTTCTTCGAAGTCTTCTTTATCAGAGTCTTCTACTCCCATGAATAGAGCTCTCCCTGTTTCACTGTCACTGACTTCATCTTCATCTAATGATGAGATGTCTTCTTTGGTGAATTTTGTTTTCTTGAAAACTTTCTTTGTAGTTCTTTTACCTTTATATGTTTGTCTACCTTTTGAGTAGCCTTCATCATTTCTCTTTTTCTTATGAGGACATTTGTTAGCAAAATGACCAATACCATCACAACTAAAACAAATTAAAGGAAGCTTACCTCTATACCTACCGTTGGTTCCCTTGTTCAGTCTTTTGACGAAGTTGGCCACTTCTTCATCATCTTCCAAGACGTCACTGTTGTTGCTATATTCTTCTTGTTCCTTTTTATTTTTCTTTGATCTTTTGGATGCTTTGAAGGCTGCTTCTTTTACGTCTAGATTTTCTTGTTCAGCTCTCATCTCATATGTTGTGAAGATTCCATGCATTTCGTCCATGCTTATTGAGTTTAGATCCGATCTTTCTTCTAGTGTTGATATCTTAGGGTTGAATCTCATAGGAAGAGATCTTAGTACCTTTTGAACAATTACAGATTCTTTGATTTCTTCTCCCAATCCTATGATTGCATTCACTGTTTCATTGACTCGTAATAAGTAGGCTACGATATCTTCATCTTCCTTCATTTTTAGTTGTTCGAACTGACCTCTGTAATTTTGAAGGTTTGCTACTTTGACTTTTGAATCTCCTTCATAAATATTTCGAAGCTTGTCCCAAATCTCTTTAGCAGATTTACAATGTGCAACTTTGGTGAATACCATATCACTAAGACCATTCAAAAGTGCATTTATGGCTTTGGAATTATTCTCACTGAGTTTCATTGCTTTGTCATTTGTTGGTGGAACTGCTAGTGCTATGTATCCATCTACAATTGATTGTCAAACTTGAAATCCCTGTGCTTGTATATATGCCTTCATCCTTATGCTCCAAAAAGCATATTTTTTTCCATCAAATTGTGGTATTCCATTTTTATACAAGTTGGTACTCTCCATGATCTACCTTTCAGTGGTTAAACTGATTTCTAAAGGAACCTACTCTGATACCAATTGTTGGATTACTGAGAGGCGGGGTGAATCAGCAATAGCGTAATTATAATCCTTTTTCTTCAAATGTTATACCAATGTAGAATTATTATCCAGTAATGAGCAGTAAGAAATAAAAAATCAGACACATACACAAGACACCAGTGTTTTACGTGGAAACCGAAATCAGGAGAAAACCACGGAATGTTTTTTCTTATATGTCTTGAAGAATTACATTCATTGGAAACACACAACTTCCTTTTTTTTCCAAATGCAATTGGAAGGAGGCTCCAACTCCCTGGTTTCTCAGGCTACAACCTGAGGGAAGCTCCAACTCCCCAATTCTCTGGCTACAACCAGAAGGAGGCTACAACCCCCAATGTTCTTCAGCTACAATTGGAAGGTGGCTACAACCACCCATCCTTGCCCCGTCCTGCCACCCTGAAGTAGATTTAGATTGATGGAACTACTGTCACACTATCACTATGAGATATACCGACGTAAACCTGTACCAATAAATCTGAACCATGCATCAACCTGTACCTCAACCTGTAATCAACCTGTACCATAAACAAGTGCATCAACCATGAACTAACCTGTAATCAACCTGTACCATAAAAAATTGCATCCAACCATGTACCAAGTATGTACCAATAATTTTTCAACTACTCATCAACTATGACTCATCAATATGTACCAACATCATCAACTATACACTTCATGTATGTGCATCAACTCATCAACTACTTGTCTCAACCATGTACTCAACATGTACCACAACCAAAATCCCTCATCAATGTCATCATCCAAATCTGATCTGTAGCTTTGTAATAGACCTGATGTATATGATCACATTCCTGCAAACCTTCCTTAACTTTAAAAACAAGAGACTAGCATTTTCATCAAACTTTTCTTTAGTCTCACATGCCTAGTTTTGGATTAGTCAACAACCCTAACTTGAAGTAATCATAACTTTGAACCTGTAATGTATAAAGATCCGAAAATGATATAAAATTTCTTTTAGTTTGTTTTATGCAATTCCTCCAAGTGTCACTACTTGGAACCTCTCAGAAAATGAGTTATAGCAAAAATGACATACCTTGTTGAATTATTCTAGAGAGTGACCTTGTAGAGCGTGCCTCGCACAAAATATTTGATGAATTGATATGAAAATGTTACAAAAAATACTAAAGAATGTACCATAACCAACACATTTGGTCTCTCTGAATTTGGATATTTTATGAATAAGTTATGACGTTTTTACCCGAAACACCTGATTTTGACTAGTTTCAGGACTGGCCACAAACCCTATTTTCCACGGAGTGTAACTCCCAAAATACAATGACCCACAAGATAAATTTTTTACCATGGATACTTGGATATGTTTTCTCACTTGCATAGAAATTTCATGGTCTGAATCATCATAGAAAAAAAATTATAGCGAAAATGGTGAGATGACCTGTAAATAACATACCTTAGAAAGCACCATCAAAAGAATTTATCCTTCATTGCATTTCAGCCTTATTTTCTTCACCTTCACTCAGAATTATGGTTTAGATATCCTTGGTTACCTCAGACACATATATATATTCAATATGCTTAAGTGTGATTCAAATGAGAGATCCTTGCCTCTTATTTATACTCTCCAAGTAGCTTCCTTAAAAACATCTTCTAGGTCACTTGGCCCACTTTCCTTATTTTAGGGTTGAGTCCACTTGTAATTTCTCCATTAAATTTATTATTGAAATAATTTATTTTGTATTCACTTTGAATTATAATACACTCATCACTTCACATTATTATTTGCCTTTTAAAATCTCTTAAACCACTTTGACTACTTTGACCTTTTGGGGCTTCTAGATGACATATGAGGGTCCTCCAACTTCGTAAGGCCATAACTCTCAAACCGTGAGGAGTTATGTGACATTATACATACCACCAAAAATGGCATGACATGTACTATCCATATAGAATAGTATTATCTGAAAATATATCATAACTCATACCGTTACCCATCAAACAAACATGGGTCCATTACCCAAACCTGGGGTCTCCAACTTCTCATGGCCATAACTCTCTAACCGCGAGGAATTATGTGACATTCCACATGCCACTGGAAATGAAATGACAAGCAGTATCCATCTAGGATATTTTCCCTGAAAAAATCACTTTCCTTCATCTCATTATTCCACAATTAAGCATCGGTTCTCTTTCTCCACGAAGCATCTTCCCGTGAGGGATTTCACCATAAGGGGACCACTTTGGAGTTCATCCATATTTACTTCTTATCAACCATGAAAAAAATATAATGAGTCATATTTACATCAAACAATATTGGGTCCATTACCCAAGCCTTTGTGCTACGGGGCTTTCTTCAATGGTTGACATCAATGACAACCAACCTTAATCAACACCGCCAACTATGGAATTCCTCCAACCTCGCTTAGAGATGGCAATAAATTGAACTACACAGGGGATCTTCATTGTTGTAAACTACACCCTCCTTCTTCTTGGGATGATGGTTTTCACATGTGACCTCGAAAAACTTCATGTGATAAAATTGGCTCTAGAGGGGATGGCATGCTCCCTGTGAGCTGCCAAGAACGAGCAGTTCCAGTGCCTTAGATCTCGGGTTGTGGATTTGATCTCAAATACATTTTGTTGAAGACAACAGGCTGACATGTACACTACTCAACTTAAAAAAGGAAACAAACACAAATTCTTGAGAAGAAGCTTATTTATGTACAATCCTAAATGAACCAATTTTACAATGCGCTAGGTGAAAACAAACTTCCACTAGAGGAATTCAAATAAATTCCTAATTGAAAAGTTATTTACTCTATCACTGATCAGCAAGGGATAAAAAAATTGAGACAACAAACTAATTACATTCTTTAGATTACCTCCCAATGGTGAAGGTAAGATAAATCTTGGAGGCTTCAATACATTGAGGAAATGAAATTCCATGTATTCACCTACAGGGTCATAAAATAGGTGATGAAACCTACTAGGTTGGTAACAGAAAGCCTTCTCTTCTTACAACTATTCACATATGGTTGAATGTCTGCGGCAAGCATAGGTGAGTGAAATGCTGATGCAGGGGGACATCAGGTAACAGTCACTAAACAATGTTTAGTTGATTTTAAGATAGGGGGTTATAGATGTTGTAGGAAAATCTCCCTGCCGATAGGTAGATTGCCTCAAAGAGATAGACCCTACTCTAAGACAAAAAGTGCTTAACATGGACACTGACTTCCTTTCAAATCTATACAAACTAACACATGACAAGGAAGGAGAATAGCAGTACCTTTTTATCGATGTTTGTCCCTGCACGCTCCAAATTGAGCTCCAGACCCTCGGTCCTCGTTGAGCCCTGTAGATAAACAAATTATGACCGCTTCCTACTCTATTGATGTTAGCTTGAAAACAGATCTATCTATCAAAGATAAGTTCATGTAAAATCAGACACAAACTAGAAAGAAACAGGCCAAGTGTGTCATATTAATGAGAATAACGACAACAGTACTTACAATCGTAGATGTGAATGTGACAGCTTAGTCAAGTCCCCTTCGTCTAACCCTTGCTCGAAAGATCCACAACCTGGATGATAGCATCTTCACTGATCACTTATCCTTTGACTGACTGCGTGTTTCCTATGAGATCATAGGTTTCATGCTAGCAATTCTTCCTCCTCTTTTCACCACCGTAGAGCCTGCTTATATAGGTTAAGAGGAGCTTAACCTCTTGATTTATATTTAGAACAAGTTGAGGAATTCCCTCCTTGGATCAGGGATATTCTGATGGAACCAGGAATTCAAATGAAACTGCCTTCTAAACTTGAGATATTCTCCCCTTATTCTCCTCAACGGGCCAACTACTGCCTCAGATTAGATAGTGCTCCCTCAAAAGGGGCATGAGAGCGCTATAGCGCTCCCTAGGAAGCTTGAGGGGGGCGCCAGCGCTCCAGTGATGGATAGTGCTCCTTCTGAGGGGTAGAAAAGTGTTATAACGCTCCCTGAGACCTTGTAGGGGAGTGTCAGCGCTCCTAAGGCTGATGTAGAGGAGCGCTCACCTTCAAAACCTTTGTTTAAGAGCTCTTCTCAGGTGATAAAAGTTCCTTGACTTCAGTTGATCATTTTTCTCCTTCAAATCAAGTGTATGAGATGTCTTAGGTGCCTCCTTAGTGTCTTCATTATGGCAGTATGATTGAATGACATTTGCGACACTTGTGAACAACTAGCAACACTTGCGAAAGTTGTAAGGAACATGCGACACTTACGACAGTTGAGAGGATCATGCGACACTTACGACACTTATCGACGTGAGAAATATTGAGGTGTAACAATAGAGATGAGATCTTATGTGATGTTATTCCCATGGATGTCTATCATCTTTTGTTGGGGAGGTCGTGGAAATATGACATAAATGTTGTTCATGACGGAAGAAAGAACACCTATACCTTGGATAAGAAAGGTAGGATGCATATGTTGTTGCCAATTGAAGACAAGAAGGCAAAAGTAGAAGCAAGAAATATTATACTTCTCATGAGTGGGAAGGAAATTCTGGAGGAAATCAAGAAATACGAAGAAATGCAGTTTGTTGTGGTAAGAAAACCTAGAGTCATCTTGACCAGTACTTCAATGGATGATCTACCTGAGAAAATTCAGGAACTACTGGAGAATTTCACTAATATAGTGGTGGACGATTTACCTTGTTCATTGTTTCCCATCAGAAGTATAAGCCATCATATTGACCTTATACTAGGAGCAATTTTACCAAACAAAGCAGCGTACAGACTGATGCCACGGGAGAATGAAGAGGTCAAGAAGCAAGTCCAGGATTTGATCAACAAGGGATTGATTAGGGAAATCTTGAGTCCATGCGTTGTGCCAAAAGTGTTAAGTCCAAAGAAGGATGGTGGATGGAGGATGTTTACAGACTCGAGGGATATAAACAAAATCACCATCAGGTATAAATTTCCTTTACCCAGGATGGATGACTTGATGGATTGCTTGAGTGGGGCAAAGTTTTTTCCAAAAATTTATTTGAAAATTGGATATCATCAGATTCAAATGAGAGAAGGTGATGAATGGAAGACAACATTCAATACGAATGAGGGGTTGTATGAATGGCTTGTCATGCCATTTGGCTTGACGAATTCACCAAGTACTTTTATGAGATTGATGAACGAAGTATTGAAATATTTCATTGGGAAGTTTATAATTGTGTATCTTGATGATATATTGATATTCATTAAGACTGAGGAAGAACATTTGAGACATTTAACTCTACCAATGAGGAGGTTGTAGCAAGAGAATTTGCTGATAAATTTGAAGAAGTCGTCTTTTATGAAGAAATAACTCGTTTATTTGGGTTTTCTGATCTCTTTGAATGAGTTGAAGATGGATCTGGAGAAAGTAAAAGCAATCAAAGAATGGCCATCTCCAAGGAATATCTTTGGAGTCAGAAGCTTCCATGGACTAGCCAGTTTTTACAGAAAGTTCATAAAAAAATTTAGTGGGATTAGTACATCAATGATGGACACGGTCAAGAAAAGACATAAATAATTTCATTGGATAGAGGAAGCAGAAAGAAGTTTCAAGTTGTTGAAAGAGAAGATAACTGGACAACCAGTTCTAGTTCTGCCAGATTTCAGTAAAACATTTGAAGTGAGATGTGATGCAAGTGGATTCGTGATTAGAGCAGTCTTAAGTCAAGACAATAGACCGATTACATACTTCAGTGAGAAGCTGAACGAGACCAGGATGAAATATTCCACGTATGATAAAGAGTTTTATGCAGTCATATAGGCACTAAAGAAATGGAGACACTACTTAGTTCTGAAAGAGTTCATTTTTTATAGTGACAATCACGCCTTATAGTTTATAACCAAACAAGAAAAATTGAACCAAAAACATGCAAAATGGGTTGACTTTATGCATAAATTTACTTTTGTTATAAAGCACATTTCTCGGAATGCTAACAATGTTGCTGACACATTGAGCAGGAAATGTTTGATTATGTAGGAATTTCGAGTGAATACCTTAGGTTTTGATAACCTTAACGAAGTGTACAAAGATGATTCAGATTTCAAGGATGCTTATGAATCATGTGAGAATCATGTTTTGAGAGATAGGAGACAATGGATTGAATACTTGATTCAGGATGAACTGTTATTTAAGGGAAATCAGTTGTGTATCCCGAAGAGTTCTATGAGAGAGAACCTTTTGATGGAAAATCATAGTGTGGGATTGGCCGGACATTTCAGCCATGAAAACACATTTGCGCAACTGAAAAGTTTATATTATTGATAAGGGATGAGAATAGATGTCAATAAATTTGTCAACAGATGTATAATTTTCTAGCACGCAAAGTGGAAAAGATAGAATATAGGGTTGTATCAACCATTGCCAATACCAGAGAGACCGTGGGATGCGATAACCATGGATTTTGTGTTGGGACTGTCGAGGAAACAGAGAAGTTGTGATTCCATATTCATGGTAGTTGATAGATTCTCAAAAATGGCACATTTTATTCCATGTCAGAAAACTAGTGATGCAACACACATTGTAAATATGTTTTTCAAAGAAGTTGTTTGACCTCATGGTTTACCCAAGAGTATTGTCTCAGACAGGGATACCAAATTTGTTGGTCATTTCTGGAGGACACTATGGAAGAAGATGGGGACATATTTATCTTTTAGCTCAGCATATCACCCTCAGACGGATGGAAATATTGAGGTAGTAAATCAAAGTTTGGGGGACTTATTGAGGAGTTTAGTAGTTGAACATCACATTCAGTGGAATCAGATTTTGCCGCAAGCAAAATTTTCATATAACGATTCACCGAACAGAAGCACAAGAAATAGCCCATTCTAGATAATGTATGGAATGCAACCAAGAGGAGTATATGATTTGAGAGACTTAGAGCAGAGTGATTTCATAAGTGCTAGGGAGAAAGATTTTGCAGTAGAGAAGCAGGAGCTCCACAATAAGATTAAAGAGTGGTTGCAGAATTCCAACCAGGAATACAAGCGCATAGCATATCAACATAGGAGAAAGCTTCAATTCGAAGTGGGAGATTTAGTTTTAGCGCATCTAAGAAAAGAAAGGTTTCCAAGAGGAACATATAATAAGTTGAAGATGAAAAAGATAGGGCCATGTAAGATTTTACAAAAATCTGAGGCAAATTATTATGAGATAGATTTGTCAGATGGTGTGGGAATATCACCCATATTCAACATACCAGATCTGTATCCTTACAGAGAAGATGAAGCAGGAGGAGAAGAGAATCAAGAGAAATTTCAGTGGGTCAAACATATTCTTATAGTTGAAAAGCCACAGATGGAAAAGATCATTGACCAGAGAGTTGGAAAGAAAACCTAGAGGAAGACACATATTGAATATTTGGTAAAATGGAAAGGACACCTGATTGAAGATGCCAGTTGGGAAAGTGAAGAAAATATCCAAAATCATGGATAGACGATGCAGGAGCTCATGAATGGGAGTCCATGAATTTTTCAGCCATAGGAGTATGATGTAGGAGCATCGCAAGAAAGAGAAAGTGGAAGACAGCTAGATATGCACCATCGTGCATTTTGAAGACATTTTGAATTTGAAAAGATGAAACATTAATGAAATATCTGGAAAATATATTTTTTCTTTTACGGTTTGGAGATTGTAACACAGATCTTGAGCATTTTCTCTCATATGTTGGTTGTAGGCATTTAAAGTAATGAATGTAAAGTAGATGTAGGTTTTAATTCGATTAGATAGCTTAAGGTTGTATGAGGGAAAACTTGAGAAATCTCCCTCGTATGTATTGTGTTGTATTATTCTCATTGTAAGATAGTAGAGCAAGAGAGCATAGAAGAGAAGAAAAAAACAAAGACTGTAGAAGTTGTATAAGCAGATATTTGTTTCTATCGAATCCATGTACAGAAGAACTTGAATTAATATGAGAATGCTTTGATCCAATTTCATGGTGTATCATGGTTATTGATTACATCTATTGAATGGTATATTTCCATTTTGGTTGAATATTATGTTATGCATTTGTTTCAATTATGTATGTGTATCAGTGATTTCATGTTGAATGTATGAAGTCCGTGAGAGGGAGAGTGTAAGTTTCAATTGTTTATCTTCCTGAGAATTCCTACAAGGAGTGCAGTGAAAGTCCGCAAGGAGTGCGTTGACAGGATTATGAGTTTTGTCTCAGAAATCTCAGGAGGGATATCATTTTTATTATACCAGCAGAAGTGAAAGTATAGCACAGAGCCGTGCAAGGTGTGCGTAGGCCAATTTGAAGTCTTAAAATTTTCCAACCTAGGTAAGCGGTTGAAGAACTTTTGTCACAAGGAGTGCACAGAGGTGGAAGACATCAGATAATCAAAGATTATCATGAAGGCCGCAAGGAGGTCACGCAAGAATTCCCTAGAACCCTTGAGTTGCAACAAGAACCAAGTTCAGGAGAAATAGAGACTTTGAAGAGTTCGAAGGATGGATGATATTTGGAGTCACCTCGTAAAATCAATCTCAAAAGGGTTGACACCAAGTTATTTGGCCAGGAAGTATTAAGAACCTAAACGGACGGTGGAAATTCTCGGAGAGGGAAGCGTCAATACCCATGGAACATTAGATACAGTAGAGTTGCAGGCAGGATAAAGGCAAGAGTCTTTCAACACTCGCAAGCTCAGGAGGGATAACAACTGTTAGATCCAGAGGAGAATGAGCCGTTGATTTTGGGCGCTCCAAAATTTTGGCATTTAGGGAATCAGAAGTGTGGAGGAACCAACTAACCAGAATTCGCAATACGCGAAATCTCAACGTGATATTGACTGTCAGATCATGAAGAAATTAGGACTATCGACTTGTAGCATAGGAAGTCATGAGTTCAGGATTTGGGAGAGGGAGGAGAGTTGCATCGTGAACTCATAACTCGCAAAATCCCAACGTGCTTGGAGGTGTAGCCTCAGGACTTCACTAGAGGTCATATGATAGACGCATAAGGGAGGAGCTAGTGGACCGCTATCCCTTTTTGGGTTTTCGAAAATCGAAGGAGTCGGTCTGCCTCACAATGGAAGTCTCGCTATCATGAAATGCAATTCTCCTTTGGGGTTAAGGATGTGGTCACGTGGAGTGAAGGTTTTCACCTAGTGTTTGTTCACACATGCGTAACTTCTAGACGGACCTGTGGTTATATGTGTTGAATATTCCAGCTGGGAATCAAAGAGTCATTTCGGCTCAAAGGAATCTAAAGATCCATAGGTCAGGAGATCAAGCGGACCCTGCTGAGGTGAGGGTATGCATCACCCAACATGAGAAAAGTTCTCTTCATTACTAAACACAGGTCATCTTTCAAGATTAAATCCAGGAAGAAATATCTTATCATCATCGTATGAGTCAAAAATAAGTTGCTTATGTGTAGGATTTTTAGAGACAGGATTACAAAGAATATCATCTTCCAGAACAAAACCAATTCTGCACTTTCCTTACTGAGACAACAAACACAGTTTTCATCTGATGCAGATGAACATGGAAGAGAAAGAGTTGATTCCTCATCCAAGGCATATTATTCATTCTTATAGCCTTCATAAGAATAAGTTATATCCTGAACACAGTCTTTATACTCCTCACAACAACTATGACAAATTAACTCAGAGGAATAAAACTCTTGAAAATGAATATTGAAAGATGCATGAAACTCTTTGAGTGAAGAAACGCTAGAAATCTCAAGAGAGTGATACCAAATATGAGCATCTAATTGAAGAGAGTACATAAAAAACTTCATACGTATGTTTTCATGTTGGATGTCAAGATGCTACATCAAAGCATGAAACCCTAGCACATGTTTAAGAGGGATCTCATTCTCACCTTCATAAAATCTTGGCAGCATATCTTTCCATTCATCAATTTGAGGCACGTGATGTCGATAACCAGCTATCGATGAGAAAGTTAGTGGGGAAAACATCCTAGTCAAGATAGCCTCCATAGCCATTTGATTTGTATCCTTCCAGTGGAGTCACCAATAGATTCTAAACAATGGAGTCGCCATGGTAAAAGATAAGCAATCAGAATAATGTGTCCAGCTTCAGTTCACCATCTAAAACTGTATTTCTTCATTGTCATTCTCCCAAGGAAGATATCTCTACTTCCATCCCTGGCAACGACGCCATTAATTTTATCACTCCAAGAGTCACCCCCATACTCCATATTGGATTAAGCCTGGTAACATTAAATTTGTTTCAAGTGGGTTTAACGTCATGATTTAGGACAAGACTGCAAAGAAAGGAAAAGATATTAGAGGTTGTTGCAGATCAGTCCTAGACCGTTGGGATATGGATTCATAAGTATCGTTCTTAATGAAGGCATTTAAACTACCTATTAGAAAAAGGATTTATGTGGTGATGAGGAGAAGTAATACATAATGTGTCTTAGTGATAAGTGATGAAACATGGGAAAAATGAAAGAAGATCCTCTATTGCCTCAGGAATCCATAGATCAGAGATGGTACATCCAGACAAGAAGAAAAAAAACAAGCGTTTGAGTGATAAATGATGAAAGATGGGCAAGATGACAGCAGATCCTCTACCACCTCAGGAATCCATATATCAAAGATGCTACATCAAGACAAGAAAAACAGAACAACATGTAAACTAAGAAGAAATTATGGTAATACAACTCAAAGGAATCTTCAATAACATAATGTTTTACAATCCATGCCCCTTGGGCTTACAAACTGAAAAATATAGTGCCCTTCTCCTAAATCTCTCTCGACTCTTCGACCTCTGAACGCCCTTTACAAATTCTTAATTGAACTATTTATACTCAGATCAGTGGACAACCGCTAGGAATTTGAGCTGGCCATCCCATCCAAAGATTTTCATCTGTGCATCCTTCTATCAGATTATGCATGTTTCCTCCTGTCAGACGCAAGCTCATATCAGTATGGTCCTGCAAGAAAAAATCACCCATAGTGGTACCTCAGGCCGACAGTTCTATCTCCTTTTCCATAGCTTCCATACTTCCTATTTATGGACTAAGCTGAGGTTTTAGATACCAGCCCTTGTTCATTTAACTAATCTTGTCTTGGGATCGGGATGAGGATTTGATGCCTGGAAGGCCACCACGTTTTGCTTACAGATTGGGAGTTGAATAAGAATGTGATTTCGGGCCACAAAAGTCAGTCCTTGTTCATTGGTTGAACTCTCCTCGGGATCAGGATGCGACTTGACTATTAGGGGGTGGCCACGTGTTGTCCTTGGATACAGTGATGAACGAGCACATGATTTTGGGGCCGTCAAAAGCAGTTTGGAACCACACCACTTTTGGCCCAAAATGTACCATCTTTCGCCACGTAGCTTCCCTGCAATACCATGGTTTGGATTTCAGCCCACTTTTGGATTTTAACACTTGTACAGTTTGCGACATCGAAATGACTGGTTGTCGTTGATCTGGCTGCGATCTATGATCTGGGCGCGCTTTCTATTTTAGCATCCCCACTAAAATTTATCTTCCCTCCAACTATGGAATTCCTCCAACTGCGCTCAGAGATGGCGCTAAACTGAACTATGTAGGGGATCTCCACTGCTACAAAATGCACCCGCCTGCTACCTGGGATCATGGTTGTCACCTGCGACCCTAAACAACTTCATGTGATAACATATGGTATTACAAGTATTAAGGGATCATCAGGTGTATACCAAATTGAGCAAGTGCTCATTTTATCAAAAGCAAATTCATTATTTGGGACATATCATTTCATAGGATGGGATAGTAGTGGATCCTGAGAAGATAGAATCCATTAGAGAATGGTCAATGTCGAAGAATGTGACAAAGGTCAGATCATTCATAAGCCTTGCAGGATACTATAGGATATTTATTGAAGGATTCTCAAAGATTTCACACCTAATCACTTCATTGCAAAAGAAGGGTGTGAAGTTTCAGTGGACATTGGATTGTGAAAAGAGTTTCCAACACTTGAAAAAATTATTAACAAGTGCTCCAACACTAAGGATTGTAGAACCAAATGAAGACTTCATTGTATATACAGATGCATGTAAAGAAGGACTTGGTGGATTCCTCAGTCAAAATGGGTTTGTTATATGTTATGAATCAAGGAAGTTGAAGGAGCATGAAAGACACTATGCCACTAATGATTTGGACTTGGCATCCATAATGCATGCCTCTAGGAAATGGAGGCACTACCTCATGGGGAAAAGGTTTGAGCTGAGAATAGATCATAATGGTCTGAGTTGGATGATCAAATAAATATTTCAGACCATTATGATCTATTCTCAGCTCAAAATATTGCATCAACCACTTTGATGCACTCAGCAGAAGAGTGCATGAATTGCATGCTACAACCATTAGCATGTACCAATCAAATTTGAAAGATGAAATTTTGGAGGATGCAAAATTAGATTTGCAATAAAAGGAATTAGTGGAAAAATTACAACAAGGTAATTTGCAACAGAAATTTGAAGAATATAAGCTAGATAATGATGAAATTTTGAAGTAGGGGAAGAATTTATGTACCAAATTCCCATGAATTGAAAAATATGACATTGAGAGAAATTCATAATGTACCTTATGCTGGGCACCCAGGTTATCACAAAACTATTGCAGCTATCAAGAGCCAATATTATTGGCCAAGAATGAAGAATGTCAAAAGGTAAAGGATGAACATAGACACCCATTTGGGTTGCTACAACCATTACCCATTCCTGAGTGGAAATTGGAAGTTGTAACAATGGATTTCATCACCAAACTTCCCAGAACAAACAAGCAACATGATTCTATCATGGTAGTGGTGGATAATCTTACTAAAGTTGCCCATTTTATTCCAGTAAAGCTCACTTACAAGGCAACCAACATTGTTGATATTTATATGAGAGAAATTTCTTGATTACATGGTATGCCCAAGACAATTGTGTTTGACAGAGATCCAAAATTTACCTCAAATTTTTGGAAAGGATTATTTAATGGATTTTGAACAAATTTGAATTTTAGTACAACTTATCATCTAGAATTAGATGGACAAATAGAGAGGGTGAATCAAGTGATTGAGGATATGTTGAGGATGTATGTGATGGATAAACCATCAAAATGGGAAGAATACCTACACTTAGTAGAGTTTTCTTATAACTATGGATACCAAACATCTCTAAAGATGATCCCATTTGAGACACATTATGGAAGAAAGTGAAACACACCAATAAGCTGGGATAACCCAACAGATAGAGCAGTGTTTGGGCTAGATTTACTCAGGGAAATGGAGGAGAAAATGTTGAAAATAAAACAAAATTTAAAGGCTGACCAAGATAGGCAGAAAAGCTATGTTGATAAGGGAAGAACTCATAGGGAATTTAAAGTGGGAGACCATATATTCTTGAAAGTGAAGGCCAACAGAAGTTCCATGAAGTTGGGAAATTGTTCAAAGTTGGAAGCTCGCTATTGTGGACCATTTGAAATCCTAGAGAGGATTGGTCCAGTAGCTTATATGATTGCATTGCCTGCATATATGTATGTTCATAATGTATTCCATGTATCATTTCTCAAGAAATATATACCTTATGCTAATCATGTTATTGATTGGAATGTGATTCAGCTAGAGCAAGAAGGCACTTTTTAAGTGAATTCGATATGCATTCTAGACCAGAAAATCAAACAGATCTAGAATCGATTCATATGGTTTGTAAAGGTCCAATGGACCTAGTACAATCCTGAGGATGCTACTTGGGAGCATGAGGATGCAATGCTGGTAGAATACTCGTATATTTTTTAATATTTTGGAAATCTTGTTGATATGTGTACATAATGCACTAAGGATAGTGCATAAATAATGGGAGTTTATTGTAATACCCCTAGGCCAAACCCAATTGTAAATGTAAAATGCAAATGTACTTAAAACAGTGAGATGTTTGATATCATTTTTGTATGCACCTTTCATGGCATAGTGCACACATGTACTGCGCACTAAAATGATGAAGTGTGCACATTCCAGGATACCGCGCGCAACAACTTAAGTGCACGCGATTTTGAGGCCAGGGAGCCTTTGTGTATATGTTGTGTTTTATAGGTTCATGAGCTAGTTATTATAAGCTAGGAGGCTTAGGTTTTGTATTGGGCTAGAGAGCCTGTATGCTAAAGGCCAGTAAGCCTATCTTTGTATATCTCTTATCATTAATATAAAATACATCGATGCATGCAGACCAGCCACGATCAAAGAGTATGGGGGACTAAACTCTAGTAATTAGAAAAAATGGAGGATAAAAGTTAAGAAAAAGGTCCAAGCTAGGGAGCTTAAGCTAAAAATGAATATTATATTAATATTCCTTAAATCATAAAGTATGGAAAATTATTTTATCCTAAGTTCTAAGGATGGGGACAAGTGGGCCAAAGTAGCTCCCAACATGACAAGTGTCAATTTGGGAACATACATACATATAGTTTGGACTTAGTTCATTTTCCCATCATTCAATCGTTCTATGATCATTCGCTCACTCAGTCAATTGTCCTTCTTACCTTCCTGTCACTGTACTTGAACCTGTATATGTACCCATACCTATTTGTGTACCTGGTTAGATTGGGAGCTAGACTAAAGAAGCGGTTGGTCAGGCCTATGGGATATTGAAGAGGCGGGTTGTCAGGCTCGTGAGAAATCTCTCAAGGTGAGAGAATTGCTGGGAATTTATTTATGAAGGTGCTAAACTATAGCTACTGGTCTCTAAGACTTCCTATCCGGCCTATTGTTGAAGCCAGGGAAGGAAGTGGGGTAGTCAAGGGTCTATTGAGAAGATAAAGGGCACACTTCCTGGGGTGGGACATGCATGAGGGGAATGAGGGACTGTAGGATGTTAGTTTGAGTTGGCACCTGTGACAGAGTCTTTCCTATTGTCTATGATACATCATCCTGGGTAGGAATCCCTTTACCCAGGTGGAGTTTAGTGCCATCTTGGGGGTGACCCACTGCTGAGAGTGATGAGTAGTGTGGTCTAAGGCTAGGAGCTTCATGGAAGGTCTCCAAGCATTTGGTAATATTCTTACCAAGATAAGTGTCAATCTGTTCATTTACAATATGTATTTATCTATTTAAGTTTTATATATAAAGTTCTGCAAGAGTCTCTGTGTGTATATAATTGCATTACAGCTCGAAAATTTTATGTGGCATAACCCAGTTGGATGTTGGGGGTGTTACAATGTGGTGTCAGAGAATAAAAGTGTTTTCTAGAGTAGCATGGCCCAGCCTGGGTGGTTGGGGATGTTACACCTACCTCCTCGGGGTTGCCTTTTGAAGCACCGCAAAAATAGAGAGTGTATCTTGATTGAGATGTGAGCCACGATTTGAATTCCTGAGGTGATACCCGAAGCTTCCAACTTGATCTTTGGTAAATTTTAGGGGAAATGAAAATTTTTACATTTAAATTATTCATACATAATTCTTCTCCTTTATCTAATATCTCCACCTTCTCCACTTTTATTCTTCTAGAATTTAAGAATTCTTCCATTTGACCCAAGGCATGGGCAACAACTGACGAGGGGGAAGGGAGGGTATTTTTTAAGATAACTCTGTTCCTGGCCAATCTGATTTTCTAACAAACCAATTTTGGGGAGGTCTTCCAGATACGATGGAAGACCATTTTCTTGTAAAAAGATCCCTTGTGGACTTTTCTCTATTTTCCAATCAGTACTTTGCACAAAGTAGGCTAGTCTATATTTTCCTTTAATTCCAAATATACCTTATGCCAGACTTGTTTTGAGAATTGACATTCCCGAGATTGTTTACGAACTTCACATATGAAGGGGCTTGAGAAGCCTCTAAAAAGAAGCTTCTCCCTAGTGAGCAGTTCGTTATGAGATAGAAGCCAATCGAATAAGTTGATCTTGGGGAGCCCATCAATGTGCCATATTACTTGCCATGTGCTATATTTTTCCGGAAGCCTGAGTTGTCTGAATAAACTTTTGTATCCCTCCTTAACTAAATATCTAGAAGATCCCCATCCCATACCATCCCATTGTTGAAAATGCATTGGATACGAGCCATTGATAATGAGAAGAAAGGATTGAACATCCCCAGAGAGATGGGTAGGAATATTTTCCAAGTTCCAACCTTTCCAGATCCCATTACTATGTTAGACTGAAATGTCAAATAAAGTGAATTTTCCTTTAATTGCAAGCCACGCCTGGATATAAATGTGATAAGTGATCTTCCCATAAATTGATTTTATTTCCATTACCCGGGATCCAGGAAAGGGAGCCATGAAAGAAAGGAAGGGAGGATTTTAATAGTTTTCAGATAGGAGAGTCAGCTTTACTATCTAAAACTAAGTTTAAACATTTGCTTTGGTTTCTTGTTAGGTACTTATAACATATTTATTTCTTTCGTCAGTCTTTACTACCCATGACCAGTATC
This sequence comes from Picea engelmannii, assembly GCA_009831015.1. Taxonomy (NCBI): domain Eukaryota; kingdom Viridiplantae; phylum Streptophyta; class Pinopsida; order Pinales; family Pinaceae; genus Picea; species Picea engelmannii. The sequence continues at coordinate 1,415,317 of ML777273.1, forward strand.
CATAGAAGATTTGCCCCTAATTCTATATTTACCCACTCCAAGTCATGAAATCCAAGCCCTCCATGCTCTCTGGGTGCACATACTATGTTTCAGTTTTCCATGTGGTATTTTTTCTCATTTTCTTTACCTCCTTGCCACAAGAATTTGTAAATAAGATTTTCCATGGACATTTTTATACCTGTTGGAGCTAATAGAGATGATAATTGGTAAATTGGAAAGGAGGAAAGAACTTCTTTCACTAGGGTCAACCTCCCAGCCAAATTCAACCAAATTTCCCCCCATTTTTCAAACTGATCTTTTATTTTTTGCATAATAACTTGCCACACCTCCCCTGGGAGTGATTTCAACGTAATAGGGATTCCCAAATATTTGAAATATTTCCATTCTACTAAAAATGGAAATTCGAGTATACTTGCTATCCTCATTAACGAAATGGATATTATATTCCACGCATAAATTTATCTCTTGTTTTTATTGATAACTCCTCATGATATCTCAACATACTGATATAGAACCATTTTAAAGCATCTGGCCATTATTTTAGAAGCACCTCCTATCAACAAGGTGTCTTCAACAAACTAGGAATGAGTAATTCTCTTGACACCTAGAGAAATCTTTAGGAGAGGGATATATCCATATCTACTTTAAAAAATTAGTCTTATGTTCAAAGCTTATGCCATAAGAAAATACAACAAAGGAGAGAGTGGGAATCCCTGCCTTAGGCCTCTAGAAGCTTTAAAGAAGGGAGTTGGTTAGTGGTTGATCAAGGGGGTTATCCAAGGATTATTAATACATGTTCTAATCCAAGATATAAAGGACGGATTAAAACCAATTTTTTTAAGACTGTAGTGAGGAAACTATGTTTAACTCTATCAAAAGAATTAGCCATATCAATTTTGATGACCATGCCTTTTTCTCCATTTCTGTAGCTAGAGTGAATCACCTCTTGGACCAAGATTATATTGTCCCACATCTGCATTTTTTCAAGAATGGGAGATGGAAGTATTGACTTTAATCTATTTTCAATAAATTTAGCTAAGATTTTTTAAGAGACATTGCAAAGGGATATAGGAAGAAATCTGTCAAAATAAGTAGCATATTTGTCCTTGGAAACCATGGCTAAAAAATATGAGTTTGTGGCACCACCCATCCTAGAGGATTTTTGAACATAGCGGACCATTCTGATGAAATCAAATTTTATGATTAACCGATATCTAATATAGAAGTGCAGAGTGAAACTATCCGGACCTGAGGCTTTTTCTGGATCAAACTGTTTTATAGCTTTATAATCTCTTCTTCAATTATATCCTTAGTTAATTCAACATTTTCTTCCTCATATACCAGTGAGGTAATATGGGAGATGAATTGATCACATTTTTCTTGATCAGCTTCCCCATCCTCTACATACAAAGACCCAAAGTCTGTAAAGCATTCCTTCTTTATTTCTTCAAAGGAAGAAATAATCTTCCCTGATTGGGTTTTTATTTATTCAACTATGTTTATCCATTGCCTTGCTTTAATTTACTTGTGAAAGAAGGAAGTGTTTTTAATGCTTACTTTCAACCACAGAGATCTATATTTTAGTCTCCATATTGTTTTTTCGTCCTTGAGATATTTCGTGTATTTCTAATAAGCTTCCTTTTCTTGGGAAAATAAGTTTTCATTTATTTCCAAACTGTCCATATCACTCTGTAGATATTCTAGTTTTTTTTGCACCTCTCTACTTCTTCTCTTGGGGAATACGGAGAATTCTTGACCCACAATTTGATGGAATCTTTAGTCCTTTTTAAATTTTTTTCACAAATAAATACAGTGGAGCCAACCACCCAATTCCTCCAAGAGCAGGAGACCAGGGGGGAGAAATCTTATTTTTCCAACCATAAGGGATTAAATTGAAAAGGGATGGGTCCCATATTTTCCTCTTTTGAAAATTTCAAAGATATTGGATGATGATCTTAGCATCCCCAAGGAATAATATGATAAGAAATTTTAATCGGAAGGGACAAAAGAAGACTATGGATGAGGAAGCGATCCAACCTAGCAACAATATGCCCCTTCCCAGAACGTTGATTACTCCATGTATATTTTCCTTTACTGGGGTAGACATCAAAAAGATCCAAACTTGAGACCATGTCTTCCATTATTTCCCTAGAGGGATCTCTAACTATGGAGTGTGACATCCCCCAAAATAAATTGTTTTTGAAATTCGAAAATTGTTAGAAAATTATTTTGTTTTTGGTAAATTCGAAATTGGAAAAACTTTGCCATTTATGGAAATTCCGAATTTCAAATTTGGTAAATTGTAATTAATCATTATGACTGTTGGGCAGAGACCTGATTTGACCCAACTAACTATCTAACTATGACACTTGTATGTAAACAAAATATTTTTTAATTATTGCAGGAGGACAAATGGAACAACCATGTTAAATTCAACTGACCATGACTCCATGAGTGGGAAACATGTTAGAACTAACTCAGGGCAGATTGTTACAAGTGGAAAATTAGGGATTTGGCCACTAGTAGCCCCTAAAAATAAGGGATTTAGAAAGCTGCGAAAATTCCCAAGGGAGGGAAAAAGACCTAGGCAAAAAGGATGGTTTAATATATAGAATATGTGAGGAGGCAGGACGCTTCCTACTATGTTAGGGGAAAAGAACTATTGAATACTTGTTTTTATGAACACTAACTATTAAGTGTGAGGCAAGGAGAGGAGGACATTAATGAAGAGGAGATTCCAAGTTTTCCCTCATGGATTCATGGTCAGGCTAGGGGGTGAACCGGGCAAGTGATTTGGCTGCCCTGTTCTAAGGTTGGGAGGAACGTCGTTGTTCCTTTTGGTTTTCCAGCAAACCAATTCAAATATGTTTCTCTACTTTCCCTTATCACATTTGTGTCATTGGAACTATTCTATACATTTGTTATTCTAGATGATTATCTTACTATCATATGTGTTAGATGGAATTACAGAGTTGTAGATTATCGATGGTAGAAATAATTTGGTTCGACTAAAGACTGTATCTATATGATCATAGTACACTATCTATTGTAGGAACGACTGTATCTATATGGATTTTTGTATGTTCTCTATTGTAAAAATCATCTACTCTGTTAAAGAATATACCTATATTGCTATTGTATGTGTAATCCATTGTAGTAGCAAAACCAACGTATAAATGTATGGGTTTATAAGCAACGTATATTATCTGTAGTAGTAATATAATTGAACCTGGATAGTAAATTATATTACAGAGCCATTGAAAACCAGTCATGACAAGGGAAGATCTAACCTACATAAAATGATAAATGAACCATGAAAATTCCCAAAGTACAATCCTGGAAATTTCCACCTGTCATGAGATCATATGCATTTTAATTATTCAAAGTTTGTGGAAAAATTTCAATTGGCGCAAACCTTTAAAGAGATCTGGAAACGAATTTTAGGAGTATTATACTCATTTATATATGTACAGTATCATAGCCATAGATTATATAATTAGACTATAGAAGCCATCGATATTAACGATGCGGGAAAGATTTACTCTTGAAAATTTAAGATAAAAATAGATATATAGATACACATACAATTATATATTTATACAGGAGTATATGTGTATAATAATTACACGACCTACTCTAAATGAAAGAATTTTTCAATGCTTGACATAAGAAATTTATGAATAAAGATTTCATTATTAAGCATTCGAAATGAATCAATGTATAGTTTGCCTTTTCTTGTAATCTGTCTCGAATATCTCAACAAGTTCATTGTATAGAGACTAGTAAAGTAAACCACAACAACTGAACAATAGGAAGGAAATTAAAACATTCCTTTAACTAAAAAATTTAAAGATCTGTACATCTAATTATTCGGTTCAACGGCCTTAAATAAAGAACGTCGGAGAATAACCCAACATCACTAGGATTCCTCCAAATCCCTTAAGAACTTCTCTTACTGGAAACCAAAATACCTTTCTGAGAAGAACCCAAGTTTAATCCAGCATCATTTCCATGTAAACCTACAAAGGAACGAAGCATTTATTTTATTAATAAGACAGAGGTCATTCCAAACTCGGAATTTGACAAACCATACAAGATAATGAAGTTATCAATGAACATAAATTTTTACTTATCTTAGAATTGCCATAGGTAATTTCCCAATTTGAGTCATGACCCATCAATAGACCGAAAGGGGAGGAGTGAACTTGATCAATCTAATGGGTACCCTCGCATCAAACAGGGCCCCATCATTAGTTAAAATATCCAGTACAAAGGGAAGGGTTTTACAAGAAATATGATTTCGTAAATGTACAAGAGTTCCGACACCAATTCGAGAAAACATTAAACAGAGGATGAGTATAATTTAGTTATACAGAGGAACAAATGAGTCACAGAGAATATCTTAAACATGAACTTCGTAAGAAAATAAATTCAATACAGTGATAATATGAGAATGCCTAATTTTTTTTAAACACAAGAAATAGGTTTTAAAGGGAAAAAAAATTAATTTAACATGGAGTAATACAAGACACCCTTCTCCATATTGTAAGACCGTGGAAAGGCAATACAAAGCCCGCAAATTTTTACCAGTTGCATGATATAGGAATTTTGAACCCGAGAAGTCTTGCTAATTCGAGATCTATAGAAGAAAATTATGAATAGTTTATTCGGTCTTCTCTTTGAGGTTACAGGATTTTGATGAGAGTGGTGTACAGTCGAAAGAACTCATAGAGGTGGATAAACAGAACTAGGTTAAGAAAACAATATTCGAACGTTACATGGAGAATACCCAACCACGGCAGATAACGTTATCAAAGCCTACCATCTGACAGTTCACTAACATAGGAAAGAATAAATTTCAATTACAATGTGGTGCTCACCCTAACAAATAACTTTTGGAATGGAACCCTGAAGAAGTCTCTAAGAGACTCTGTACCTGTTATCGCTCAGCTTGTAGTCTAGGTCAAATGGCTAAAGGTAAGGATCAAACTGGCGTAACAAGAGCTTCCCCACCCACTGTCACCTCGATGGGGGGCTCTTTCTATTCAGGGTGGCTAATCCCAAGAGAGATGTCCCTAGTAATCTGGGGTATTGAAAGGAAAAGGATCAAGGGATTAAGGCTCAAAAGGTTAAAATACATTTTCCCTTCACAAATTACTGCCAAGAAGATAGTCAAAATGAAAGTATTCCACAGAATAGGCACCTGTTTGCGAGACAAGGCAAAAAATAAAACTAAAATGTGCAACAGTGGTTAGTACTTCATAAACTAATGACTATCTTTATTATATATATATGAGCACATATAGCAGTAATTATTGATGAAGTCAATGATTGCAAAAAATGACAATGGTTTATAACATTACTTCTCAATAACACCGGAAATGATATAGCATTCAATGTATAAAGTCAATCCTTGAATTATCTCAACGCATTAAATATCATCATATGCTCACATACAAAGTTTGTTGCGTCACTATACTAGAGGTGACGTCAACCTAGTCCTAGGGTTAGTTTGATAGGCAAAGAGGTGGACGTTTTGCAAATTATCCAGTGACAATAATCAACACTTCAATGTCTATTGCTATATGACCAAGCCACAACGTTTTTGATCATCCAAAGGTTCCAACTAGGCATGACATCATCATTAAATTAGGGTTAGTGAGATGTTAGGGTTAGTAGGGTTTCAAATCTAAGAGGTTTGAGAGTGTTGTTTTAGCACAAAAATATCAACGTTGGATAATTAGACTAGTCCCTTAGGGTATACTGGAGTGAAGGAGCAAGGCTAAAGTCTTGGGAGAATCTAAATTCAAGGACAAGAGAGTTAGGCTTTCTAGTGCTGCAATGGCAAGGCCACAAAGTCAAAACCCTAAGGGGAGGAGGCTCATTCCGGTGTTGCTTAAGCAAGGCCTCATGCTCCTCCCTCTTTCCTTAAAAATTCTTGGCAAAAATGGATAGCTTCAAAACACAAATCTAGGGATGAAAAGTGTTGCAAAGACAAGGCCTTTCAAACCCTAAAGGTCAAAACCCTAGGTGTAAAATCAATTAGGCCTAGGACATCTTCCTTCTTCAATTTATGTTTCAAGACTAACTTAGAAAAAGGGGAATTAGTGTAGCAATGGCTAGGCTATATTCTCCTTAATCAATGGCTAAAACAAGTCTTCTATCATGGGGACATGAAGCAAGGACCTACTTGTGTGCTTTCTACCTAGGGTTTCAATGATTAAGAAAAATAATAACAATGTAACCATAAATGTAAGAGATTTAACCTACAACCATTCAATTAAGAAGTTTTGCATGAGAAATACACTCACAAATCAATGAAGAGCTTATCAAACCCCAGTTGTAAACCTTCCAATGATAGAAAACACCATAAACATGCCAAGAATGATTCTCCATAAGAGTAGTGCCTCAACTCCAAGAGAAAATACCAATACAAAAGACTAAAAATGATCCTCTCACAAGAGAGTGAGTTGTGTTATATAAAAAATGAGAGGCAATGTCCTCTTTTTATATCATCCTAATGACCTTTAATTACAAAACAGGTCATTTAAAACAATCGACAAGGCTGACTAACAATATTACACTGTTTTTTACATTAAATGCTAAAAATGTCACAATATGAGCTCAAAGGGAGACGTCGGGCCCCTCTGAGGGAGATGTTGGCCCCTTTTGGGCAAGATCAACATCCAAAAGGAAAAACGTTGGCCCTTTTAGGGCTCCTGCAAGCTGCCACACATGCCAAATGATCCCAGCACACTGCCACGTGCTCCAGAAAATGTCCAGCCTACCCTAGGTGGCATCCTGTCCATCAAAAGCAATCATCTCATCTGCAGTGGGTGATCCCCCCTAGGCCGACCTCTGCCAAAGTGTCCTGGTAAGGACGTCCTTCTTCTTTCTCGTGCAAGGACTCATCACAACATTGTCCTACCTCTACCATCCCAACAACCATCTGATGGGCTCTTCAGCCCCATGGAGGTCCGAGCTAATCATATCTCTATGTGCATTGGTCCTCTAGCACCTGTCCATCGGGTATGGTCCTGCACATCAAGAACTACACCCTCCATGGGCTCATCAGTCCTCAGGATCATATCAATGTCAATCATATTTCATCATTAAATTTATCAAATACATGCATGAAATCCATAGCATATCATCTAAGAGCTCAAAGACATTACATAGATCTACTATACAAAGTTGAAGAAGACCAACATAATAACCTATTGGGCTAATACCCACAAGAGCTGGAAAGTTTCCTCAGAAGATCATTCAAGCCATGTTTCACGAGGCGATGTGGTCTAGGGATGTCCAGTCAAAGTAATACCAAGGGCAGGTGTCTTCTGTGGGTGCCTTTGTAGGAGGCGAGCTGTACCCGTCATGGATGCATTTTTTCCAAGCCCTTTATTGCCTTTATTTTTCTTTTATTGATTTTCTTTATTTTTTACTTCAAGGTCTGACCAAAGGACACTGCCTTGGCATGGTGACTAGAGCTGACAATGTTACCCACTGGTATCTTCGCAGAGATGATAAGGCTGGCTCATGATGAGACCCCCTTTCCCTTGGCCATGCAACCAATGGTCACTGCCCTGGCGTGGTGACCAGATAATGGAAATGTCATACTGTTGGATACCTATGAACATAATGGGTTGGCTCGTAATGAGACCTCCCATCCTCTTGGTTAGGTCTTGTTTCTTTATTATTTTATTTAGGGTCCCTTTTAGTTTCTTATCGAGAGGCCTTTTACTGCCTTCTTGGGGATCCCCTGGGCAAAGCATCTCTAGGTTTCATTTCTTATGGAATTTATCTTTTACCAGCTGCTTTTACCCCCTGGGCCTTTAGCCCCTTCTTCCCACAAGACAAAGTGTAACCCTCAAAGGTCATCCTAATGGCTGGACTAGGGGAATGGGATGGATGTGCGGGAGATAAGATGAAAAGTGATAGAACGGTGGGAGCGGACGATGGCTCTGCAAAACCCCTTTGGTGGCTAATCGAGACCCATGAATACAAGCTTGCTAAATCACCCCATCAATCACCCCAACAATGGTCAAGTGGATTAGTGTAAGATCCAAGCAGTCATTAGAAATGAAA
>ML777273.1:1423501-1435932 GCA_009831015.1 Picea engelmannii
ACGGGACATAACCATCCAAGAACAAAGAGAAGAAAGACAGAGACAGTTGAGAAACTGAATCTGATCGAGCCTTCCTTGTCCTTTGTTTTGAAAGAAAACACTATTATTTTGGATGCCTAGACGGTGTGTTTTATAGCCTTAAATCACAAACTCTGGAACAACAGCAAGTCCAATCCGATGGTGATGGAAGCTGTTGCTGCTGACAGGACAAGTCTGGCAAAGAAGAAGAAAGATGGGCCCTCCAGGGCCATGCTCAGGTCGTTCCTACTCTCATCACTTCATGTCTAAGACCTGTGGGCCTCGAGACATGATCTCCTAGTTATCCCTAGATATCTGGGATAACAGTACCAAATGATGATACAACACAGTGAAGGAGAGTGGGGAACAACAAGCGTAAAGGAAAACTACTTATGAAAAAACCCTTGGAAGTACCAATAAAGAAAAAGAAAAAAGTATCGAGCCTTTCGGGAATTTTGAACAAGTAGAAATGAGATAAGTGGAGCTACTTACCAGTAGTGAGAAAAAAAATTCAGAGTTCTTTCCTTTGAGATTTGGCGATAAGGGAGTAACTTACTAACAGTCAGTAAAATGTTACAGTGCATAGGTTTATCCCTCGATGATAAAAGCTCAGGTGCTAATCCACCACCAGAGATACAACGATAGTGTGAAACTTACCAGGCGGTTGGGTAAAGACGTCACCTCCATCAAGGAAGTTTCCCTAGTTGTCTTTCCCTTCGCCAAGAAAATGGAGTCGCAAATCCAAGTTCTCAGAGAACCTTCTCATGACATAAGTAAAACCACTATAACCTAAAGAACCCTTACCACGTAGAATAAATGTTGTTGGTACGAAGGAAGGGTCGGGCCATGTGATGAAGGAGACTTGGCGCATCCACAGTGGACGAAGGGTCAGGTTATGCCCTTGACTTTTGCATGCACCATGCCCCATTAATGGCCTGGACAGGGTTTAACTCTCGTCTGACTTGTCCCTGCCTTTCAATTTAATGGGTTATGGATTAAAGAAGCGCGTGTGCAATTAATGGGAGATTTTAATCCTAACCATTACTAACTTAGTTAATACAACATTTAGTTGGAGTTTCATGTGGAACGGGTGGATTCGACAAATTTCTAGCACATGCAATTGGTTCCAGAATAATCCTTACATCAAAAACTTACCCGTGAGAACTTTCCCCAAGCACATCCTTATTGGAAATGTTTTTCAAAAGGTATGTTATTATTTCAAACAATTCATAGAGGGGTATAACTTGACCCTTTATGATTATCCTTATTACATAAGTTCTTTGATCATGTATTTTTTCGAGTTTAATTTTACGCATAAGGCTTAGGGCCATAAGTCCCAAAATATTTTGTAGTTCTGAGCCTATTAGATGGATATATATATATTTATATAGATATGAAAGTGAACATAATCTGTAGGACTATAAGTGAGTTTTGGAACATGGATTATGCACATTTTGTAACATTGATTCAAAAGTTTAAGTTGGGTAGTAATGTTAGTCGACGACAGCTAGGACTCTAGCAAACTTTCAGAGTTTAAACAAGAAATATAAAGGCCTACCTTCTTTAATTATGAATCTGTTTAAGAATGAATGCTTGAACATTTTTTTTTTTATTTGACAGATTTGATGTCCATTACATGGAGCCCCCTCTTTTTTCTTGTACATGCATTGTGGTGTTGAAATCTCCATCAATTATGCAATTTTGATGGTTCTTAGAATCCTTGATACCCATCAGTGAATCCCAACATTCTATTTTTTCCCAGTATATTGGGCATGTAGACATTAATGTTAGGATATAGTTACCTAAAGGGAGATGATTTTCCATATTTTCAAGAGCTACATACTTGTTTCTACTACTTAATTATGTTTCATAATCCTCCTTCACCAGGGATTTCCCTTTGTTGGGGGATGGGGGTGAATGGGTCACTCCTTTATCTTGATGTGGTGTCACTGTCTTGTTAAGGCATTTTTTCCATTATGTTGGATGCCATTGCTCCTTCTCCTTTTCTTCTGGTTGATATGCTTTTAGTTTAGGGAAGTTATTTGCAAAGTGTCTGTATTCATGGCGGGCTTTGCATTTGAATGGAAGTTGCTCATAATTGACTTGTTGAATATAGGAATAGTTATCTAGGGTGAGATAAATAGCCTATGGTAACCCTTTTTCCAAATCTACTTCCACACAGAGACGAGCATAAGCTTTCATACCATCTCGTGGCTCAGCCCGATCGATGTATCTTCCCAATGTATTTCCCATATTTTTCAGGGTTTCATCACTCCAGCAATGAAGGGGGAGAAAGGTAAAACAAACTCATACTGGGACTGCTAAGGGAATGCCATTTTTTGGGTTGAAGTTTGGCATCCACTTTTTTAGATACATTCCTCTGGATCCCATAAAGTAAGGACCACTCGTGAAGATCAGATATCTATCAATGTTGTTTTCAAAGAGAAAAACAATAAAACCCTTACCACATAACATTGACAACATTTTTCCATGGATATTTTTCTTCGATTTTAGATCTAACCATTGCGCCATTGCTCTCAGTGAAGGCCACAAATCCATGAATTGGTCGATCAAACTGTTTTCCGCCAGACAAAGGGTGAAAGAACAGGAGGAGGAAGAGTGCACAAGAACTTTAGGAATCTCATCTAATTTCTTTACAAACTGGGAAGGAGGATAAACTTGCATATTTTTAGTATACGAGGTGACTAAATCTTGGAAGGTTGCAATAGTTGGAGATGAGGATGAGGGAGGAGGGGTGCCTCCCCAGATCTAGAAGCCATGGAAGCTATGGACTCTAAACTTCTGAGGAAATCCTAGCCACAAAACTCATTAGCAAATATTAATCTTAAATTTATTTTGAAATATTTAATCACTCTACTTCTATGTATTTTATTATTAAAATCATTTAAAAAATATTTAATCATTCTATGTATTTTATTATTTGAATAAAATACATTAATTTTAAAAAATCCTCATATATTATTGTTTTTATGTAATATTATATTTATATGTATTTTATTATATTATTTTTTTAAATAATATTATATTTCTATGTATTTTATTATTTGAATAAAATACATTAATTTTTAAAAAATCTTCATATATTATTGTTTTTTTTAATGTAATAGTATAAAACATAAAGTTATAATAGAGATGACCATTTGTAATTTATTTTGATTCAATCATGTATTATATAAATTTAGATACTTTAAATAACAAGTATTTCAATGAAACTTTAGTAATGTAATTGTTGAATCTTTGAATAATTGGAAAAACATTATTATATATGCAACATCATAACTTATATGCAACATCATAACTCATATGGTTTGTATGTAATATTATAAAACATAAAGTTATAATACAGATGGCTATTTGTAATTTATTTTGATTCAATCATTCACTATATAATTTATATGGTTAAAATAATAAATATTTCGTTATAATAGAGATGACTATTCGTAATTTATTTTGATTCAATCATTCATTATATAATTTATATGGTTTAAATAATAAATATGTCGTTATAATATTGTTTGTATGTAATATAATAATAGAGATGCCTATTTGTAATTTATTTTGATTCAATCATGCATTCTATAATTTATATGGTTCAAATAATAAATATTTCAATGAAACTCTAGTAATGTAATTGTTGAATCTTTGACTAATTGGAAAAACATTATTATATATGCAACATAACACATTACAGCTCATAGATTACTTACGTGTTCAACTTTGTTGGAGTACAAAAAACACTCAAGATTGATCGCATTGAGACACTATATATAATGTAAAATGTCACTAAGTTATGCTCTTAAGACATTGGAATAAACCATTTACATACACGAAGAGTAGTGGACAAAGAAAGCTCTTATGACAGGGATATGATAGGATACGATGGTGAGAAATGACATTAAATTCTCTATTATTGACTTTAAAATAATGGATGGTTTGCGACTCAATTCATAGTTTTAAATAAGTGTTGTATAGTTGCTTAGTTGTTTAAAAGTTAATTTATCTGGAAAATTAAAAGTTAATTTGCTGAGTTAATTAAAAGTTAATTTATAGTACAATTATTTGGTGATATCATCTTGGATACAATTCATAAAAATCAATGTGAAGAGAGTTGAACCAAGAAGATGGAAGATTGTATAATCTTACCATGAGTGTATTATGGAGACTTGAATTCTTATAACCTACTAACCAGATCAGTAAATTGTAGGCCAATTTTGAGATCAATGGTTGGTGCACGAACTTATTTAGAATGAGTTAATGCATTGTTTGATACATTAATCATCCATTTGTTTCAAATTTATTTTCCTCCTCTGTTGGATCACATTTTTCTTTTTATGTTTCTTTGAAATTATATTACAAAATTGAAAGAACATCATAGTGGCATAGCAAAAGTACATTGTGCCCACAACCCATAGGCTCTGTTTCAAATCATGTCTCTCATAAATTTAACCATAAACAGTCATTAAGAACATGCATGCCACTATTTCTCCTACATAGTCTCCCTCAAGTTGGTTTGGGTGCAAAAATGTTTTTTTTGTCGTTTTGTGCCCAAGGTTTCTAAAAAAAATGCTCTTTCATTTAGGCTCACCTTGTGTTAGTGAATTTCAATATTTATAGGCTTATCCATGGGGTAATAACATTGTAATATATGAATCCTTTGGTTTTTCTATGTATTATATAGGAAATTTGTGTGTGTTAGGCAAGTATATTTGGCATGTTTGATGTGAATATATGCTTAAGAAAACCATTTATGGTGGAAATGCATTATGTTATAACTTAAAGTTACTCAAGTTTACTATTTAAAAAATACTTTGGAATGCTTTAAATTGATCACGATTAATCAGGTTCTATCATCATCATCACTTGTGACACGACGTTCTTCAAATTAGTTAAGGTCAATAATCTCCATTGTTAATGGAGAGGACATCATTGAATGAATCTATAAGGTGTTTGTAAAATGGAGTTGGAGGACATCATTGAATGAATTTATAAGGTGTTTGTACAATGGAGTTGGTTTTCTTAAGTAAAAGTAATTATAAAAATTCTTATAAATCCAAAAAAACTTGGATATGTGTGTACAATGAAGTTGGTTTTCTTAAGTAAAATTAATTATAAAAAATCTTATAAAGCCATAGAAACTTGGATGTATAAATTATCATGCTTATTTACAAATAGAATAAATTACATTAGTGAATAATTTTTTAAATTAAATTTTTGTCTTCACTTGTCAAATAAATGAAATAACTAATTTTTTAAAACTAAATTTTTGTCTCCACTTATTCTCAAACAAATGAAGTAAATGTCATTGTTAGATCTTTTTTAAGGCTAACCATTTGTCTTGTATGCATTTCTTTTCCATATTTTGAAAATAATCATCAAAAAAATAGATTAGAGGATATTATTGGGACCATTCTTTTCTGGTTTAATTATGAGTCTTGTTTGCATAGCTTTATCATCTTTTGAAGATAATCAAACTATTATGTTAACATGGAATAATTTTGATAAGCTCCACCCCTACCTTTCTAAGAAGATAAATACACATAAAACTATATATATTAAGCTATTGGACCAAAGGAAATGAAATGCACGTATAAAAATAAAGTAGAATAAAATATATGTGACACGGTGTTGACGGTGGGTTCACATTTATAGCCATTCTTATGTATCACTAGTGTGACAGGCCGCAACATGAGATTTAGTAATTTATAGAATATTATAACATTATACCAAGATTTATAGTAATTTATATAATGCAATAACACTTTTTACTTAAAGAATAGTATAAACAATTATTTAAATTTTATTCAATATTATTTTTAATGTTTTTAAATGTAAATTTGGAATTTTGGAATTTTGATTTTGTTTATGAGAATAAAGGTTTGTACCTAGAAATTGATACGTGTTGACTCTAGAGTTAAAATAGATATATACTTGTATATACTATTTTATATTAATATTAATAAATAAACTCTGAAGTAAAATTAATGTTATCTATCCTATAATATTAATATTAAATATCATATTCATTATTAATATGTGATAATGTTTTGTTAAATTTTATTCAATTAATTATTCATATTTATTTTTATTTTTCATTTTTCATTTTTCATGTCCTCTATGTTCAGTGATATACATCTTGCACTCAACACTTTCATCATATACATTTTGCACCCAACAATTCTGTGATACAAATGTTGCAGACAACACTTTCGTCATTTGCAATCCGAACTGGTACCACTAGAACTCGCAAGCTTCACTATACATGGGTTCACAACTTTCGGAAAAATGACTAAGTAATGAGAAAGATAAAGTATAGGTAAAAGAGAAACGGGAAATTGGTTAAGTATAGAAGATGACCCAACAATTTCGTGATACAAATTTTGCAAACAACACTATTGTCATTTGCAATTTGACCACGGAAAAACTACTAAGTAACGAGAAAGATAAAGTACATGGAAAAGAGAAGCTAGAAATTGGTTATGTATAGAAGACGGAAAAGATAAATACACATAAAACTCAATATATTAAGCTATTGCACCAAAGGAAATGAAATGCACATATAAAAATATAGTAGAATAAAATAGATGTGACACGATGAGCGGATTGGTAGACTCACGGGTTCACATTTATAGTCATGCTTGTGTATCAGGAGCAACCACAACATGAGATTTAGTAATTTATAGAATATTATAACATTGTACCAAGATTTATAGTAATTTATATAATGCTATAACACTTTTTACTTAAATAATACTATAAACAATTATTTAAATTTTATTCAATATAACACTTTTTACTTAAATAATAGTATAAACAATTATTTAAATTTTATTCAATATTATTTTTAATGTTTTTAAATGTAATTTTGGAATTTTGGAATTTTGATTTTGTTTATGATAATAAAGGTTTGTACCTAGAAATTGATCCTTCTTGACTCTAGAGTTAAAATGGATATATGATGATGATGACGATTAGCATCCACTAAGACCTAATTGGTCTATCAAACCTTAAGAGGGTAAGTGATTACTTGTGATTCTTTAGAATTTTGTTTCTGTGCTCGAAAAGCATTAAGAGAAGCTTTCCAATATCACCATACTTTTGTCGAGTTAAGATGTTAGGAAGGTTGGTAGTGTGATCAATATTTTGAAAATGAGATCTAATATGGGTATAGGCTGGACAATCTAAGAGAAATTGTTGTTCATCTTCAACCTTCTTAGTGTCACAAAGGTGACACACTCTTTCATCCCATGGCATTTTAGGAATTGACCAATGCCCAGTTTCACTATGGAGATCGTGAGAATTTGTTCTTATCTTAGCAATGCTTATTTTTTTCTTTACACTTGGCAAAACAGACAGATAATTTTGATCTTCTAGATTAGGGTTGATTACATCTTTATAATACCTTAATTTTCTTTTTTCCTCCAACTCTTTATCACACCACATTTTTTCCTTAAATTTTGATCTGACATTTTTTTTAGTAGTATCTTTATTCTGCAAAATGGTTTCTTCCATGATTCTCCAATAGTTTAGCCAAGACCGGGAGTCTTTATGCCATCCTCGCTTGAGTCGATGGTGGTTATGACTTGATTTGGAAGCATTTTTACGTAGCATCTTGTCTTCCATGTTGTTTAACTTGTTATTATACATTAGGTATCTAGTCATAGCCATGATCTCAATGGGGGAGAGGCTTGTTTCTACGAGGAGGATGAGATAGGGCGTATTTCTTTTAATTTTGAGATTATAGGTTATAAAATTCTTTTTTATTTCCTCTATCTTTCTCCAGGATTTACGAGAAATACTACAGCCCCAGACTTCACATCCATAAAGAATAACAGGTTTAACAAGAGTCTCAAAGAGGAGTTTCTTCTTATCCCAATTCCAAAGTTTAGCTGATTTACAATCATTTTCAAGCCCATAATAAGCTTTCCATCCCCCAATAATCCTTTTCTCAATGTTATAATTCCAATTAAGCTTGTGGTGAATATCAATTCCAAGATATTTGCATGAAGTCACTTCCTCCAAGTTGTTTTTTTCATATACCAAGGTATCATAAGGGATCTTATTGGATTTAATAATCATGACCTTAGTCTTATCAGTATTAACAGTCATACCCATATTGGAGCAAAAATCCTTGAGGATTGTTAGTTGGTTTTCAAGATCATAGGGACTCCTTGTCATAAGAACGATATCATCGGCATAAAGAAGAAGATTGATGACTATACCAGTGAGAGTAGGGCCAACACAACCTTCTTTTTCCAATCATTCTTCTAATTTATCAATGTATATGCCAAAAAATGTAGGGGGCAGGGGACAACCTTGTTTGACTCTGATATTGCAGTTAATCTCTTTTGACCATCCCTCAATGTTTTTAAACATAACAATAATGTTCTCATACATCCTTATTGTAGCAGCCCTCAACTCGAGAGGCACTTTTATCTCTTCCAACATATTCCAAAGGTTTTTCCTAGGAACCATGTCAAAATCTTTTCTAAAGTCAACAAAACAACAAAAAAGATTGGTTTTAGTATTGTGAAACTCCTCTGCAATGATCCTAAAGGTAACAAGATGGTCCACAGTTGAATGCTATCTCTTAAACCCAGCCTGGCCTTTAGCTCTTTTACCATGACTTTCTAGCCAAATGTTAATCTTCTTTTCCAAAACAATTCCATAAAGCTTTGCTAAAATCAGGATAATCATAATGGACCTATAATTAGAGGGAATGTTTTTATCCCCATTTTTAAAAATAGGAACAATGAGGCTTTGCATTCAAGATTTAGGGAAGCCCTGCTTGACTACTAAATTGAAGAGCTTGTGTATTTGAGGGATAAGGATTGGCCCTCCAATTTTAAAAATTTCAGCTTGGTAGCCTTCAATGTCCTTAGCTTTCCCATTTGCAAGCCACTTAACCCCGAACTCTATGTCATCTAAAGAAAAAACTTATTCCTTTGAAGGGACAATAAGAATTGTGTCCATGGCATTATGGTAGGAATTCCAGTCCATTAAGGGAATCCTATTATTTTCTTTAGTATTGCATTTTAGAATTTGGCTCCAAAACTTCTTAGGATCCAACTTGTATAGTTGTGAAAGTTGCTCTTTCCTTTTATTGATATAGTATCTTTTTTTTTCTTTTAATTAGGGCTTTGTACACATTGATCTTATCAAGTTTTAAGGGCTCATTAGAAGCATCCCTAATGGATTTCCTAGGAATTTTACATTCTTTATCATACCAAGGGTTGGTTGTTCTATTATTCTTTTTATGGGACACCTCGAAAGAGAACTTGTTAATGAAAGTGGAAAGGGTTGTTGTAAAATTATGATAGAGTTCTTCAATGTTGTCCTTATAAGTTAGGAGTTTTAATTTACTATTTAAATCCTTTAAGAAAATGTCAACTTTACTTTTGTCAAAGCACAAATTCCTTTGATTATCATAATTATGTTCAACGGTGCTCCTATGCATGGAAAATTTTAGAGTTAGGGTTAAAGGTTTATGATCAGAGTCAGGCTCATGGTCATTTAAAAGGTCAAAAGTTGTTATTTGGTTGGAAACAGGGATATCAGATATCACATAATCTACAACACTACTACCTATCCCATGAATACAGGTCATTTGGTTGGAGTTTGGCCACTTCATTACTCCATTGCAAATTATTAGGTCTTGAAAGCTGCAAAGATTGACCAACTCAGTACCAAACAAATTCTCAATTAGGTCTTCAAAGCTTATTTTGTAGATATTAGATAAAACAAGGTCCTCGTCTAGCCATAAAGGATTATGGTTGGAGTCATCACTTAAAAGAGTAGCTTGTTTACTTGCAATCTTAGCATTAAAGTCTCCTATCAGGAGGATATTACCTTCATTTTTCAAATTATAAATATCTTGTTCTAAATTATTATAGGGATAGTTTTTATCTAGATTATTTTTCTTATAAAAAGTAGAATTAATAGGTGTAAAATAACAAATTGCTATATAAATCTTCTTATCATTGGTGTCTGAAATTTCTATCCAAATGTATTGATTAAGAGGGTCAATCTTATGAAGTTGAATGTGAGGAGAAATGTTTTTTCTAATATAACAAGCTATGCCTCCTATCCCTCTACGGTGGGATTTTTTGTTCCATGCTGACCACAATACAAATCCTTCCATGTTAGGGACCTTAGACTCCTCATGCTCCCAAGTTTCAACTAGATAGATAATTTTACTTGTATATAATATTTTATATTAATATTAATAAATAAACTATAAAGTAAAATTAATGATATATATCCTATAATATTAATATTAAATATTGTATTGTCCCTGAAGTGTAGGACATTCAGAGATGGAGTGGCTTAGATGCCCTTGAGTCACGGTTTCTCTGCCATAGTCAGTGACAAACTAGCAAACAAAAAATATTAAATATTGTATTCATTATTAATATGTGATAATGTTTTGTTAAATTTTATTCAATTAATTAGTCATTTTTATTTTTATTTTTCATTTTAGTAAAATTAATGATATCTATCCTATAATATTAATATTAAATATAGTATTCATTATTAATATGTGATAATGTTTTGTTAAATTTTATTCAATTAATTATTCATATTTATTTTTATTTTTCATTTTTCATGTCCCACTTGTTAGTGATATGCATCTTGCACCCAACACTTCCACAACATGAGATTTAGTAATTTATAGAATATTATAACATTGTACCAAGATTTATAGTAATTTATATAATGCTATAACACTTTTTACTCAAAGAATAATATAACAATTATTTAAATTCTTCTCAATATTTGTTTTAATGTTTTTAAATGTAATTTTGGAATTTTGATTTTGTTTATGATAATCAAGGTTTGTACTTACTATATAAAATGGATATATACTTGTATATACTATTATATATTAATATTAATAAATAAACTATAAAGTAAAATTAATGATATATATCCTATAATATTAATATTAAATATCGTGTTCATTCAACTGTGGACCATCTTGTTACCTTTAGGATCATTGCAGAGGAGTTCCGCAATACTAAAACCAATCTTTTTTGTTGTTTTGTTGACTTTAAAAAAAAAATTGACATGGTTCCTAGGAAAGACCTTTGGAATAGGTTGGAAGAGATAAAAGTGCCTCTCAAGTTGAGGGTTGTTGCAATAAGTATGTATGAGAATGTTATTGCTAAGTTTAAAAACATTGAGGGCTGGTCAAAAGAGATTAACTACAATATCAGAGTCAAACAAGGTTGTCCCTTGTCCCCTACCCTTTTTGGCATATACATTGATAAGTTAGAAGAATTCTTGGAAAAAGCAGGTTGTGTCGGCCCTACTCTCACTGGTATAGTCATCAATCTTCTTCTTTACGCCGATGATATCATTCTTATGGCAAGGAGTCCCCATGATCTTGAAAACCAACTAAGAATCCTCAAGGACTTTTTCTCCAATATGGGTATGACTGTTAATATTAATCAGACTAAGGTCATGATTATTAAATCCAATAAGATCCCTTATGATACCTTTGTATATGACAATGACAACATCGAAGAAGTGACTTCATACAAATATCTTGGAATTTATATTCACCACAAGCTCAATTGGAATTATAGCATTGAGAAAAAGATTATTGGGTGATGGAAAGCTTATTATAGGCTTGAAAACAATTGTAAATCAGCTGATCTTTGGAGTTGGTATAAGAAGAAACTCCTCTTTGAGACACTTGTTACACCTATTATTCTTTATGGATGTGAAGCCTGGGGTTGTAGTATCTCTCGTGAATCCTGGAGAAATATAGAGCAAATACAAAATAATTTCATAGCCTATAATCTCAAAATTAAAGGAAATACGTCCTATCCCATCCTCCTCATAGAAACAAGCATCTCCCCCATTGAGAGCATGGCTATGAATAGATACCTAATGTATAAGAACAATTTAAACAACATGGAAGACAAGAGGCTACCTAAAATTGCTTCAAAATCAAGTCATAATCACCATCGACTCAAGCGAGGATGGCATAAAGATGCTCGGTCTTGGCTAAACTATTGGGGAATCATGGAAGAAACCATTTTGCAGAATAAAGGTACTATTAAAAAAATGACAAATCAAAATTTAAGGAAAAAATGTGGTGTGATAAAGAGTTAGAGGAAAAAAGAAAATTAAGGTATTATAGAGATGTAATCAACCCTAATCTATAATATCAAAATTATTTATTTATTTTGCCAAGTGTAAAGAAAAAAATAAGCATTGTTAAGATAAGAACAAATTCTCACGAGATCCATAGTGAAACTGGACGTTGGTCAATTCCTAAAACGCCATGGGATGAAAGAGTGTGTCACCTTTGTGACACTAAGAAGGTTGAAGATGAAAAGCACTTTCTCTTAGATTGTCCAGCCTATACCCATATTAGATCTCATTTT
>ML777273.1:1435982-1473048 GCA_009831015.1 Picea engelmannii
ATGCTATAACACTTTTTACTTAAAGAATAGTATAAACAATTATTTAAATTTTATTCAATATTATTTTTAATGTTTTTAAATGTAAATTTGGAATTTTGGAATTTTGATTTTGTTTATGATAATAAAGGTTTGTACCTAGAAATAATTTTTGAATTTATGAAATAATTTCTGAAACAACACCTAAAAAACTTTAAAATTTTTGAAACACTAAGATTATACACCATGCAAAATTTCTGAATTTATGAGGCACCAAGATTATACACTACATTTATATAACGTGCTTACTTTTAAAAACGTAAGTAAATTAGTCAAGAATATTATAACATTTTACCAAGATTTATAGTCAGTTGAAGTAAACATGATTAAAAAATGTGACCTGATAAAAACCAAGGTAGTCATTTACAATACTTCTTTAAATACTATTACATTTATATAACGTGTTTACCTTAAAAAAAGGAAGTAAATCAGTCCAGAATATTATAACATTTTACCAAGATTTATAGTAATTTATATAATGCTATAACACTTTTTAATTAAAGAATAGTATAAAAAATTATTTAAATTTTATTCAATATTATTTTT
Organism: Picea engelmannii; assembly: GCA_009831015.1. Taxonomy (NCBI): domain Eukaryota; kingdom Viridiplantae; phylum Streptophyta; class Pinopsida; order Pinales; family Pinaceae; genus Picea; species Picea engelmannii. The sequence continues at coordinate 1,436,565 of ML777273.1, forward strand.
AATGTTTTTAAACGTAAATTTGGAATTTTGATTTTGTTTTGATAGAATGTCTAAATAAAACTTTTAAATTTTTGAAACATTAAGAATATACACCATGAAAAATTTCTAAATTTCAGAGGCACCAAGATTATACATGGAAACACTAAGTTTATACACTATGAAAAATTTATATATTTCTGAGACACCAAGATTATACACCTTGAAAAAAATTCTGAATTTATGAAGTAATTTCTAAAACAACACCTAAAAAACTTTTAAAATTTTTGAAATAATTTCTGAAACACCAACACCAACACGTGAAACTTTTAAATTTTTGAAACACTAAGATTATACACCATGAAAAAAATCTAAATTTCTGAGGCACCAAGATTATACACGGAAACACTAAGTTTATACACCAAAATTTCTAGATTTATGAGACACCAAGATTATACACCAATTTATGAAATAATTTCTGAAACAACACATAAAAAATCTAAATTTCTGAAGCACCGAGATTATACACAGAAACAATAAGTTTATACACCATGAAAAATTTCTAGATTTCTGAGGCACCAAGACTATACACTTTGAAAAAAATATTTCACACCAAGATTATACAAAACCAACAACTCAAATATGCAATTACAGTAATTTTAGTCAGTAATTTCCTAAATTTCAGTTGAAGTAAACTTGATTAAAAAATGTGCCTTGATAAAAAACAATGTAGGGCATTTACAATACTTCTTTAAATACTATTACATTTATATAACATGCTTACTTTTAAAAACGAAAGTAAATTAGTCCACCATGCTCCCATACGTTCATGCCACACTTCGATGTACATATCATGTCTTAAAGGCATGATATGTCATGTTAAAGGCATCAGGGTTGGAGACATTGGACTTACCGGAAATATAAACTCCATTAGTGTCCAATTTTCCTATGAAACTATAGTTTTCATAGTGTATGAAGCAGATAAAATCCCAAGTTCTACCGCCAATGACATTCTCATATTTTTGTGGGACGATAGTTGTTGCATCTTGTGATACAAAACAATAGGTCCAACTGTGGATGCAGGAAACCAACCTTGCAAAGTTGAAGCAAACAAGGGCGTAGGATCTCAACCCTACAAACTGTAAGAACATGTCTAACTACCCAAATTCACTACAGACAAGATCGTATCAAAAAATCGAAGGAAAATGTATTGTAACATGCATGTTAAGTAAACATTTAAGGCTGTGAGGCCTGTTAGATAAACATTTAAGGTTGTCAGAACTGTCCAAGGGACTCACGTTGTGTAAACATGTAAGAAAGAATGTGTGTGGCAGGCCTCTTTACGTACGTTAAGTACTTAATAATAATAATAATAATAATAACAACAATAGTACAACAAACAAAAAAATATTTATAATTAACAAAACTTAGGATAAATTTAGCTACCAGAAAATGCTAAGAAAAACATTCAAACTAATGCTAGCATTAATCCACCTTCGAGCAATGCATAAGAAAATATATGATTCAGAAAGACCGTATATGATCAAAAACTTTGGATATGATAACATATAAAACATTGGGAATAGAGAAGCCGACAATAAGACCTTCAATGTGTTATCTAATCAAATCATGACATATATGGTATTTTTTGTTATATAAAAATCAATGTTTTTAGTTCCCTAGTTCCAACAATAGATATTATGCAAATATTTATGGTCAAAGGACAAACTAATATGAAGTCAACAAATTATTGATCACTATAGTCCCTCTATGCCTTTGGCAGGGACTAATGATAGGAATTGTTATGATTTTCAAACTCACGCTATTATATTTTGTTGAACCAAATTACTTAGGAGTTTTATATCCTAAGTAATGGAGAAAGATTTGGCACATTCAATACATTGTATAAAGATAGAATATGCATGTTGGTATATAGATAGGTATATTTTGTTAAATTTTTTATTAGATATGTAATAGTTGCATGTTATCTTGTATTTTTGGTTATTTTTGTTGGAAAATCATAGAAGGATTGCAATTGTGCATCCCTTTTCTTGTTGGTTATCATTTTCAAGTTTGTTAAAGAATACATGGTTAAATTTAGGAATTGTGAGAGAACATCCCCCTAGATTTGTGTTGTTGGTGAGATGTTATATATTGTAATTGAACATCCCTCTAAGGATTTACCCTTCCTTCACCTTGATCCCTTATAGAAAGAATAGAAAAACTAGGATGGCATTAGGGATTGTGAGAGGACATCCCCCTAACTCATTTCGTACATATCACACTAGGGATTGTGAGAGGACATCCCCCTAGGGTTTATCTTTGAAAATTTTATTTTCATTTATACCCTCCTTGAAGTGAGCTTGTTGAATCCATATGCCCAAAGGATTAAGATGACACTAATCTTTTGTTTTGCAAAGTGATTGTATGCTTTAGTTTAGTCTCTCTCTTTCTCACCAATTTTGTTGGTATTAGACCACTTTCATTGCATCTTCATCTGAGCCTAACATCTTGCATTATTATTCTGATTTAGTTGTCATTGTCATCATTTGCACATATTGCATTGTCATTCTAATTTAGTTGATTTTGTCATAATTTTCATGTTACAACCATTAGGGATTTACATATTGCATCCTTCTAACATGGTTTTCTGGTCTTTCTTGCATAAAATCATTGGTTAACTATTTGTAGATCTTCTACTTGTTATATGGTGCATTTTCCATACTTTTCTTGATGATTTAAATGCTCCTTAAGTACTGTTGTTATAAACTTAATGGTGTTGAAGTATACTATCTCTTGTTCCAAGTTTTATGGTAGAAATATGTTGTCTTTGATAGCTTGTGGATCAACCTTTGTTTTTCTCTTTTATTAGCTAGTGTCTCAGGGAATTTAATTTACTTTCTAGCATGATTAATTGTCTTAACAACACCTTTCACACACACACACAATTAGCTTGCTTTCCCTAACTCATTTTAACATTTCCCTTAACTTAGACCTAGCTAATCAAGCATCCAAAATAGGGGGTCATAGACTTGCCTTAGATTGCTATAGGATCCCTTGAGCTTGTTAGGGAAGCCTCCCTTGTGTTGGATCTTCTATCCTTCACTAATATGAGAGAAGTGCTTGCTTAGATTAGTGGCAATTACTTCTATATGTTGCAATCATAAATCATATTGTGAAGGATTTGCACAAGTGCTAGATTGGTTGATAACAGGTCCTTTCAAAAAGAGACCAAATAACAAATTAATAGTGTTGTTGAAAATGTCTTGGAATTAAAGGTTTACAAAATTTGTATTGAGCCTAGCCAATTCAATATGAAGTGTCATGGTTTTGTTAGAATTTACTACTTTGACCAATCATAGGGGAGTATGAAAATCTAAGACAATGTTTTGACAATGACACTGAAGATCCAAAAGACAAAGAAGAAAAAGTCTATATGGAGAGGAAAAGCAGAAGCGATGACGATGAGATGAGAATAATCTTAGTGGGATTATATTTTGGGCATATAATTGGTAACAAGGAGAAATGTTAACCTTGGTGTTTTTGTAAATCATTTAGAATGCTTGTTGTACCTAAATTGAAATGATGCATGTGTTTTTTTAGAAGTAGAGGTGCATGATGTTGTACCCAACACCCCAGGTTTTTTGGTCCAAGTTGTAAATCTTAGTCATAGGGAAGTTAATTTCTCCAGGTGTTTTGTAAGCCCTGTTATTTAGGCCTCCATGTGTTAGTGTAGAAGCACATGTAATCATATAGAGTGTATCCCTCTTATGCATATAGAGGATGTGGCATCAAGTTGTGGAATAAACCACTTGGATGGGTACGAGGGTGGCAAGTAGCTTGATGTTGAATCGAAGAAGTTAAATATTCAATTAAGGGGGGGTTGAATATTTGATTAAGGGGTGGAATGTGTGAAGCAATATTAGAATGTGAGATTTTTGGGACTAAATTATTATTGAGGCTGAGTTTAACTTGTTGATGAACATTGTAGGTCAAAAATATTCTAGAGAATTGGTGAGTACAACTGATGGTACCCATGTATTTTGGTAGATGGATTTCTTTTTATATCGACACTAATATAAGAGGAAGGATCAAGCAAGCAAGTTCAAAGATGAAACCCATAGTGAAGAAAACGTTGTCCAAGGGAAGTTGGTGATAGTTCCTGTGGAAGTGTCGAGGCAACAAAAAAAGTGAAATGATGGTGGACAAATAAGGTAAATTTTTTTGATTTGTGTGGAATAAAAACAAACTTTACCATATGGTAATGTGAATCACACTCTTATTTGTAGCAAGTCTATGATGTTATGTTTTGATCCGATGTATTGGTCCTTGAAAAGTTTTAAGTTTGTACCTGATGTCTCCATGTGATGGAGTATGTTAATTGTATGTACTTATATCTATGTATGTAACATGTAAAGGCCATATCGATGTAAGACTTGGATAGACATGCTTACCCATTTTCTATACGTCCTTGATGACTTGGATAACTTGTAGCCTCTACTGTGGAGTTTGTTCTTTAACACTAGGAGTGGACTATGTTGTTAGTTTTAGACTATGGGAGGTGAAGTTTTACATTCAAGGGAAGTTCATCAAGAAGTTGAATGAACCATGTACACGAAGGGACATCCTATTAGACTGACATTGCAATGGTTAGGTACCAATGCACTCTGGTGGATGGTTGTTCCTTTATATGGACATCCCACAGTTTGGTGATGTCTATATGATTGGGGTATGAGATGAAAGTGTAATATACTTTATGTATATTACAATGTTCAATAATTACTAATTAAATAATTAATTAAATAATTATATTTTTAATGTAACATGACTTTACTCATTTACGTGTATTTATACACGTTGTTGTACGTTTGAATAAGAGAGAGAATAATAAATTTATTAAATAATAACATATATTTTATATAAAAGAGCAATTAGAGAAGGAACTCTTGGTGTACTTAAAGGAGGAGGATTTCCACCAAAATCAAATCTTACATTCTCCATCATCTAAATTGCCAGAGGTACAAATATACGATGATAATGAAAGCGGCAAAACGAATGATGGTGTTTTGGAAGACCCATATGTTAAAACATCAACTTTGAATAACGCTTTGAACAACAGGGACAACAAGAAAGATTTAAAGGTTGAAAATCTCATCAAAGATGAGAAGAAGAGCCTCAAATGGAAAGCTGAGGAATTTAGTAACGACTCAAAATGGCACAGCCGCACCAGCAGGCACGCCCGCTCGCAGGATCTTCTTCTTTCTACGGCCCGAAGAACTCAAACGTTCTTATGTTTCCTTGTCGGGAAATCCGTACCCACAGAAAACTTCACGCGATTCCCCCTCTCTTTACTTATCGGGGAATCGAAACTCGCGACTTCGCGAGTCCAAAGGTCGAGCGTTGTACCCACGGATCGCCGAGACCCGATATCTAATTCAACGCTGACCTCACCTTTTCCCTGTCGGGACTTCTACTCCATCGCAACTTCACCACTCGCGATATCAAGCAACTCTAATATCCGACTCCCAAGTCCCAATGTACCGAAACTCTGACACACATGTGCGAGTTGACTTTTCCACTTCCCGTCTCTTCTATCAGGATTTCAGGGTTCGCGGGATCGCAAATCCTGATGTCAATATCTCGGCCCTTCTCGCTAAAAAACCCTGATGACTTACGCCACCTGTCTTCCACTAGCTCCTGCGGTCCCACACTGTTTATGTCACCTTCAGAATATCGCATTTCACGACTCTGAGAAGCAAGAATACTCTGTCCTTGAGACTCCCAATACTTCGAACCCTGACTTCTTTCGATCTTCTAACACGTGTCCCCAACGATGAATGGTTCTGATCTGTCGGGATATCACGGATCGCGATATCTCAATTCCCTTTGCAATAATTTGGAGCTTCGACTCACGAAACCCCGACCTACGATATGCATGTGGATCCAATGACCCTCGTGGTCCTGATCAATGGCTCCGCCTCTCTTGAGCTTGGAACCCTTTGGGAATACATCACTGTATATTCCCTGCACCTTTCCAAGATCCAACAGCTTACGGTGATTCGCGAATTCTCCTCGGAGAATACTGACCGTCCTTTCTTTCCGGATGAATTCTGCCAAAGGACTAAGTGTTCCTATCCACGAAACTCGTTCGCTTGCTCACAAACTTGCAGCACCTGCTTGAACACTTCAACACAACTTCTCTAGGCGATCCTTCGACGAATTCGAAGACTCTATCCTTCCTGAGATTTGTTGTGACTCTGAGCCTTAGATAAGCCTCCCTGCACACACTCCTTGTGGCAACCCTTCAACATGTCTGAGTGTTGAAATTTCTTTCGACTCTACGCAGGCCTGCAGCAGCAGTCTTTCAACTATTCACTCAGGTTCACAACCCTGAGAATTTTTCCTGGCCTGCACACTCCTTGCATGACCCTGTGTCCAACCTGCACCTTCAAAGAAATGAGAACAAAAGCTACCTCTATTTGAACTCCTCTGTCAACGCACCCCTTGCAGACAAATTCAACTGCACTCCTTGCAGGAATTCTTTGGCTCAAATAGAGAAACAATTGAAACTAATTCCATCTCTCTCTCAGATTTCAATTCATACATGAAATCATATACACAACATATAAAAGCAAATGTATAACAAGGAACAAACATTCATGAGCATAGCATTCAACACACATACACAGAGAATTAGACACAAAACCATGAATTTGAACTAATCTTCTTCTTATTAATTCAAATATCAATACATGGGTGTTCTTCTACAGTTCTCTGTATGCTCTTGCTCTTCCTCTTCTCTTCTATGCCCATACTAATGTTACAATGATACAATGAGGGTGTCTATATCTATTTCCCTCCTCCTTTCTAAAACTGTCTAATCTAAGAATAAAAATCCTATCTACCAGCATTAACTATATTAAATGTTGTCTATCTACTAAGGACGAGATCTATCTACTCAAGGTCCATTACAATATACAAGTGCTCTTCATTAATTTTCCTCATCAATGTCCGTGCAACAGTTTCAAGGTGTTTTCAAAATTTGTGTTGGCTTGTCCAGCTGTCTTCTGCTTCCGCGCTGGCTCGCTTGATGAGTCGGCGATGCTCCTGCATCACAAAAGCAATGAGAAAGGATGGAAATGAGGCATTAACAACAACTATCTCATATTTTTCTCGTCTCCATCACCCACGTTTTCTTTCCAATTCCCTCATTTTATCCCGCAACCCAAACTCAAGATACCCTAACAACTACTCTCTTTGGATTTACAACGACAAAAAAAATCTCCTGGAACCTGCTATTCTTGAAGAGTTAAGAACTAATGTAAAATCTTTGTGTGATGACAATGATGAGCGTGTATATTCCTTCACTCTGATCGATGAAAAAGGCCACAAAATGTATGATGTGAGCGTGTATGATTTAAGAGAAGGAAACATTCAATGGAAGAAACTCCCTCCCTTGCCTATCTTGGAGGAACAATCTATGGTGAGCCATAGTTCTTTTGACAATGGTGCCTATTCTACAAATATAGTGTTGATTCCAAGAATCGTCTAGGACCTAAGATAGGACTTTCTTGTGCGGGACGCTCACCGAAAGAAACGACGTAACAAAGTGGTTTTGGCTCCTTTTACTAGCTATGCAATGACAAAATTAGAACTCAAGTACAAGAAAAATCAGGGTCCCAACATTGATTATAGTTTCTGTGCATGCAAGAGAAAACAATTATATATGTGTGAAAAGGAGGGCAATGGATATTCAAAAATTTTAATGAAGAATCCAAAAAAAATCTAGCCATAAAAAATTAGCAATGCTTCAAAGCATTTGAAGGACAGATGACTTTTAATATACTTTATGTATATTACAATGTTCAAAAATTACTAATTAAATTATTAATGTAATAATTATATTTTTAATGCAACATGACTTTACTCATTTAAGTGTATTTATACACATTGTACATTTTTACAATGTTCAATAATTACTAATTAAATGATTAATGTAATAATTATATTTTTAATGTAACATGACTTTACTCATTTACTTGTATTTATACACATTGTACATTTTAATAAGAGAAATAATAATATATATTATATATATATATATATATATATATATCAAGTATTAAGCTTCCAAAAAGTGAGAGGATCAGATGAACTCGACTAACAGATATTAAGACTAATAGACATTAATGTAAAGTGTTGGAATAAGAGTCTATTCCTAGATTGTAGGAGGTTGTCAGAACTAGTTGGATGTGAGATTCTCTCCAACTAGATGTTTCCTGGAATGGTGTGAGGAACTGACATATTCTGTGATTGTGTGATAACATAGTGTGTTTTTTCCTTTTTACCATTTGTTAGATAGTTTGCAGTTTGTTGAGTATAATGTGTGCAGAGTCAATTGGGTCTAGTCCAGGTGGTTGGGAGGATTGGTTGTTAACCTCCAAGTTTAATTCCTATAAGTGTCATGTTGATGACTCTTAAAGGATCCTCTGGAACCTCTGGGATACTCCATCAAACCTAAAAAATCACTGAAAAGGCCAAAAGGTCCCATTTGAAGAGCAGAGCAGGGACAAATTGATTTTGGTTGACTGGTTATTGTGTGCATGAGTAAGATTTTTATACTTCCTGCATCCTATCTGAAGTTTTCCCCTTCTGTATTATGTATGCAGGGTATATCCCTTATCGGCTTGATGAAAACAGATCCATTTCATGGAAAGTATTACTTCCCTGTTTCCATGAACCCAAGATTGGCCTCGATCGGGTTCATTTTCTCATAGTTGATCTTGGTAAGTGTGGGGTTAGCCTGGAGCTATATCATTGAATACTGGGGTAGACATAGACATATATATACATCATTAAATATATCATTGAATGTGAGGGTAGATATATATATATACACCGTTGAATATATTGTAGTGTATATACGAAGGTTATTCGACAATGCTGCACAACAAGATGTATATTGCTTGTCGTCTGCAGTCTTCCTAGACTCTTCCGTGAAGTACACACCTTTTTGCAGTCTGGAGTCCACCCAGAATTTTACTGCGTTAGCCTGGAGCCCTCAGGAATATAACATTTGGGAAAGAAAACTCGATATGGTGACTTGTATTACAAGAAGGCTTAGCAAGAGGGGATTTAGTCACACAGTTGTGAAGGGTATCTGCACTCCGCTCTTTCTGTTGGCATGTTTTACAGGCAGCATATTCTTTTCATTGATGGAAATTACAACAATGACGATATATTAAGTACAGGAAGAATGTGCCAGGTGGGCACCAAAAGTATTTTGGGAAGACGTAGCAGAGCAAGCTCGATAAGATCATAAGAGATAGTGCAGAGTATGCGTGTTTGTCATTGATGGAAAAGATCACAACCAGCAGTGCAGAGATAATGGCATGGAAATGGCAAGTTCAACAAGTGATCGTTGGATCCCATTCAAAAGCGTAAACTCCACGAGTCAAGGAAGCAACTCACGGCAGAAAATTGCGAAATGCGAAACCACGACTTAATCTCCATTTCGAACTTTCGGATACCAGGAGTTGGAGGTGTCAAGGAAACTCATGACAAGAATGATGAAATCATGAAATGCGAAACCACTCCATTTTGGAGTTTCGGATAACGGGAGTTGGAGGAGTCAAGAGTTGAGACTCTTCATCACAGTAGTCCCGAAGTTGCGAAATGTGAAACATTGAAATCCCAAAACAGGCACATCAACAAAGACTCCATTTCAGAGTTTCACAGACCGAGAAATCAAAGATAAAAGGAACTTTAACCTTTGAAGTAGCGAACCCCAAAATCTCAAAACAAGCACATCAACAAACCACGTCAACTAAGGACACCTGGCACAATCAGGCAATGACAAGTGTCTAGCTAATTCAACAATTCAGGCACATGTAAGTCACGAATCAGAGTGACACGTGGCAGCTATTTGGCACGTGTCAATCCACGTGTGACATTAGCAGGTTTACATCACATCAAAAATTTCTATTTCGGGGTTTTACATAGAAAGAAAAACTCCACCATCATGAAGTCTCGAACTCCGAAATGCCGAAAGGGACTATTGTGAGTCTCAAAAACCTGAAAGGAAAAATTTTGAAATCCCGTCAACCATCCATCTCAGTGGGTTATGTGAACCATCCGATCACTTCGGAGATTTTGAGATCATGAATTTTATAATGTTGGAGTCACGATGAATCAAAGGGAAAAACATCGAAATCTTGTCAGCTGTTCTATTAAGAAAAGAAGGGATCAGATTATGAAGTCTTGTGGACCGTTGATCTGTCTCCATTTCAGGGATTGCGACTTGGAGTGTCGAGACACTTCTTCACAGGAATGCCGAAATGTTGAAATTCTGAAATGCAAAAACACATTTTGGTGTAGGTTGTGGTCATCGTCAATGGTCATGTGAGAGGGGGGAGCTAGCACCAAGTTAAGATCTTTTTTGGTGATCGTAACATGAAGAGTCGAGACTCTTCACGACAGGAATGTCGAAATGTCGAAATGTTGAAATGAGAAATGGCGAAATCAACGCGAGACCCTATGCTTGTAATCCAATGGTGTTGGATACTTGGAAATCTGATCGAAGGGCTACTGTTGCTCTTCACAGTTAATCAATCAGTTATGATTCAGTTAGAAGAACTGAATCATGACTTTTGGACGATTGGCGATTCAGTTGCTAATGCGTTTTCTTGGAGGTTCACAGTGTAACTGCTAGAAACGACTGATGGTTTCTACCAGAGGACTCGAAGAGACTTCAGGGTTATCACCAGAGAAGATGAAGAGTCTTGAGGCATCTTCCAGTGGCATGAAGACTGTTCATAGAGGCTATTGACACATGTAAGACCGTTGGAGCCTGGAACTGCAACAGAGAGAATGATCTCGACTGTGACAGAGAAGACGAAGAGTCTCGATTGTTGGAGAGGCTAAGGAATCTCGGCATAACACCCAGTGATGATGGATGCATGGGTTTAACCACCATAAAATCTGAAGAGTTGCAATGAATATCAGGCAGAGCACTCGACATGGGGAGAGCATGCAGAAGCATTGTGAATAGAGAATGCAGAAGATGCATAGAGAGAATAAAAAAATAGAACAAAGAAGAGATTGGGTGTTGTTGAGAGTGATTCAGGTGTGTAGAAGGAGGCAGAGTGTAGCAGCTGAAATGCACAGAAGAGGAATTATGCATAGAAGGGACATGGTGCACAGAGCATGAAAGGAAGAAGAACATAAAGCGTAAGGAAGGGGTGTAGGAAGACATTGATGCAGGTAGAGCAGAGCAGTGTAGCAGAACAGTGATGAGACTGGTAAGCCATTGATAAATATTGTATCACTGTGATAAATTTATATATAGAAAACTTTATAATCAGGGTGGTTGGGAGGTGCTAGGGAGGATTGTTTTCCTCAGAGGTTCAAGTGGGTTCTTGAACACAGGGAGTTGTAGCTTCCATCTGGATTTAGCTAGAGAAACCAGGGTGGCAGGGTGGTGCAAGGGAGAACTGTTGTTCTCTATTATATAGGTTGGTGCCTGTGTGATTCGAGGTTGGTGCTTCCATCCAGTTGGTGCTGGAACACTTAGGGAGTTGTTTCTTCCTTCTAGTGGGTGCTAGAGAAACCAAGGAGTTGGTGCTTCCTTTTAGTAGGTGCTAGAGAAAACAGAGAGTTGGTGCTCTCATCAAGTTGCAGCTTGCAAAAATAGAGGTTGTAGTCTCACAATGAGTTGGAGCTCATATGTATGATAATGTACAGAATGTAAAGATTACTTATCATACCAAGAAGAAGAGGTTTTTACCCTTTATGGGTTTCCTCAAGAAATATTTGTCTCTGTATATTTCATATGTGTGACTGATGTCAAATGTTCTATTGCTTACCTCCCTACATTATTGTGATTGTCATTAAGTGATCAACAAAGAGTTTAAAATAAGCATAATTGTTTAAGCATGGTAACAACTAATTCACCCCCCCCCCCTCTCAGTTGTCCAACAATTGGTATCAGAGCAAGTTCCTTTTATATAAAGGTAGATATGTAAGCTTAAACATGGCAATTCATGAAGGGACTTCAGCCACTAAGCCTCCTCTGTTTGATGGAACAATTTTTTCCTTCTGGAAGGTTAGAATGAGAACATACCTAATGGCCTTAGGTGTTGATGTTTGGGATGTAGTAGAGACTAGATACATAAAGCCTGTTGTTCTAGCTTCCAAGGATGATAAGTTAGAATTTATCTTTAATGCTAAGGGAATGAATGCTATCTTCAATGGACTTGCAAAAGCCGAGTTTGTAAAGGTGATGCATCTTCAAACTGCCAAATAAAAGTGGGATAAACTTATTAGCAACTATGAAGGAAATGAGAAAGTAAAAGATGCCAAACTTCAAACATTTAGGTTGAAGTTTGAACAACTAAAGATGAATGAAGATGAAACAGTTAGCAAGTATTTTTTAAGAGTTGAGAACTTGTGAATGCCATGAAGGGTATTGGTGAGAATATTGAAGAATCAGATTTAGTTCAGAAGATTTTAAGATCTTTGCTTGATAAATTTAATCCAAAAGTCTCTGCAATAGAAGAACTAAATGATCTTAAAACTCTGTCCATTGATCAAATCCTAGGAAATTTAACTTCATATGACATGAAAATCAACAAAGATAAATCCATTACTAGAGAAGCATCTTTTAAAGAAGACAAGGATACTGATTCAGATTTAGATGATATTGAGGAAAAAATTGTGAGAAGGTTAAAGAAAGGATCAGTAAAATATCAAGGCAAGCTTCCCCTCAAATGTTTTAACTTTGGTAAGATAGGTCACTTTGCAAATAAGTTTCCACACAAGAAGAAGGACCAGAACTATGAAGGTGAAGAGAAGTACAAATCCAAAAGATTTGATAGAAAGAAAAGTTTATGTGTAAACAATGATGACTCCTCAGAAGACATCGATAGTTACTCTTCCTGTGAAGATAAGGTAAATGACTTCATTCTTATGGCCAAAGAGGATTATGATAATAAAATCACAGGCAGTGATGATAATGATGAAGAAGATGTGGTTGAATTGGAAAGAGAGCTGATCAGTTCTTTGGAAGAGATTGATAGACTCAGACTTAAGAAGAGAAAGAAAAAACAATTGCTGATATAGTTCAAGAAAGGCACTAAAAAACCTGATGAAGACTTTTCCCTACTAAAAGTGGAATTAGAAGAGGCAAAGAAAATAGAGGACATTCTGAAACAACAGTTATTAGAAAAGAAGGCAAGATCTAAAGCCCTGGAAGAAGAAGTAGTAAAAACAAGGAAAGAGTTGGAGAAGTTTCAAGATTTGTATCATCAGAATCTGTCAAGTATCAAAGCCTCAGAAGGATTAGCCACCATTTTGAATCAGCAAAGGAATCCAAAGCTGAAAACTGGTTTGGGTTATGAAGAGGGATCAAGTAGTGGTCAGCCAAGAAACAAAGAACCCATCAAGTTTGTCAAATCTACAACCAATGACAACAACAAACCTGTAGAAACAAAGGAAGACAATCATTCGCCCAGGAAGAGTAAAGAAAAAGGTGCCAGGACTGAATCTGTAGAACAGAGAAATAATGCACTCCCTACTCAAGGAAATCATCAGCATGGAAGAAATTGACATGCTCAAAGAAGACAACCATTTTCTAGGTACCGAGGATTTTTCTATGGATATTGTTTTTTCTGTTCTAACTTTGGTCACAAAGTTGTAAATTGTTCTTTAAAATTTAGATATGAGCAAGAAAGACATTCAAGGTATAGATATCTGCCACAACAACAAATGAGACACCCAAGTAAAAAACCTCCACAAATTGTAAATCACTTGATGGCTGGGAAAAGGACACAGGTTAATCATAACAATCGTTTTGACTCTTTAATCAACAAACCAGAATGCTACATCTATCATAACTATGGGCATAAATCTGTTGATTATCGCTTAAAGAACTATAAATCAGATTTGAATTCCTTTGCTAAAAATTTCAAGGTTTGGAAGAAGAAAGAAAGTGATAAGTGTGGATTAGTGTTTTCAGCTCAAAGACAAGAGAACCCCTGGAATATAGATAGTAGATGTTCCAAGCACATGACTAGAGAAAAGGATAGGTTTCTTATTATAAGCAAAATCAAAACAGGAAATGTGATCCTTGAAAATGATGAACCAGGTAAAAAAAAGGATAAAGGGATGGTGAGTTTAAGTAATGAAAAAGGAGATTCTCAAGATGATCTTCCTATAGATGGGATGAAACATAATTTTCTCAATGTAAGTCAAATGTGTGACAGAGGATGTAAAGAGGTGGTCCTTTCCAAAAATTGTAAGATAAAGTCTGTAAACTCAGGACAAGTGGTGGCTAAAAGCATAAGGACAAACAACAATGTTGATGTTGAATCCTCCCCTGCAAGTAAAGAAGAAGATTCAGATAAAATAAAAGAATGTTCAGTTAGCATTTATCCCATGGAAGAAGTAGGAGAAGAATCATGTCATAAGCTGGAAGCATAATTTTTGAAGGTTGAGAAGTCAAACACCCAAATCAAGTTCTTGAATAGTTCCATGACCCTGGAAAAAATATTGGATAGTCAGATATCACCAAATGACAAATCCGGTATTGGACTCAACAAGGTAGAAATCAGTGCTCCTAAGAAACATGATACAAGTCCTCCATTTGTAAAAAGGAAAAGCAGATGTGAGAATGTTTGTAGTGTTTTTATCTTGTGATGTATATGGTCATAAAAGACTTGGGTTGTAAGAATCATGGGAGAAAAATGAATTTGTAGTAATAGAAATTGATTAGAATCAATGGGTAGATCCAAGGGTTGTTTGAAAAGTACAAGCTACAATTACGTAGTGTTTCAGTAGGACAACAACATCCTCAGCAACAACATTTTGTTTTACAAAATGATATACATGACATCCTGTAGAGATAACAAGAGGAAAGAGCTTGTCAGGTAAAGATAACCTTTTAGGAACAAAGGAGCAAAGCAGTCAGAAGTAGAGAGAGAATAGTGACAGGGGAATTCATCCAGTTATGACAAGAAAAGGTTGATGAAGGAGTCCCAGTAAGAGAGGTGAGCAATTTTGAGTATTCTACAGAGGATACAGTGGAAGCTAAAGATGAACAGGTCCAAGAATCAGAAGAAGATTTTGGTTTAGATACAAATATTCTGCAAGCCTCAATTAAGAGAGTCCATCCTATCAAGGGGATTTTGTGTTGGTTTAATATCTGATACCTCCTAAAAATACTACAACAGCTCAGGGGGAGCATGTGTTCTTTGAAATTGATGTTAAAGGGGGAGAAAAGAGTATGGGTGCCTTTGTGGCCATCAATGCCAAAGGGGGATATTGTTGGCATGTTTTAGAGGCAGTGTATTCTTATCATTGATGGAAAGTACAACAATGACGATGGCTTAAGTACATGATGAATGTGTCAGGCGAGCACCAAACGTATTTTGGGAAGATTTAGCAGAGAAAGATCGATAAGATTAGAAGAGATAGTGCAGAGTATGCGTGTTTTTCATTGATGGAAAATATCACGACCAGCAGCGCAGGGATAATGGCATGGCAATGGAAAGTTCAACAAGTGATCATTGGATCCCATTCAAAAGCGTAAACTCTAGGATTCAAGGAAGAAACTCACGGCAGAAAATCGCGAAATGCGAAACCATGACTTAATCTCCATTTCAGAGTTTCGGATACCGGGAGTTGGAGGTGTCAATGAAACCCACGACAAGAATAATGAAATCACAAAATGCAAAACCACTCCATTTCATAGTTTCAGATACCGGGAGTTGGAGGATTCAAGAGTAGTTGAGACTCTTCATCACAGTAGTCCTGAAGTTGCAAAATGCGAAATGCCAAAATCCTAAAACAGGCACATCAACAAAGACTCCATTTCGGAGTTTCGCAAACCAGGAAATCAAATATCAAAGGAAATTTAACCTTTGAAATAGCAAACCTCGAAATCCTGAAATAGACACATCAACAAACCACATCAGCAAACCACATTAGCTAAGGACACATGGCACAATCAGAAAATGACAAGTGTCAAGCTGATTCAACATTTCAGGCACATGTAAGTCACAAATCAGAGTGACACGTGGCAGCTATTTAGCACGTGTCAATCCACGTGTGACGTCAGCAGGTTTCTGTCACATCATAACTTTCTATTTCCGGGTTTTACATAGCAAGCAGAAACTCCACCATCATGAAGTCTTAAACTCCAAAATGCTGAAAAGGACTATTGTGAGTCTCGAAAACCCAAAAGGCAAAACTCTAAAATCCCATCAACCATCCATCTCAGTGGGTTATGTGAACCGTCCGATCACTTCGGAGATTTTGTGATCATGAATTTTATAATGTTGGAGTCATGATGAATCGAAGAGAAAAATGTTAAAATCTCGTCAGTCGTTCGATTAAGAAAAGAAGGGATCAGATTATGAAGTCTTGTGGACCGTTGATCTGGCTCCATTTCGGGGATTGTGACTTGGAGTGTCGAGACACTTCTTCACAGGAATGTCGAAATGTTGAAACCCTGAAATGTGAAAACACCTTTTGGTGTAGGTTGTGGTCACTGTCAGTGGTCATGTGAGAGGGAGGAGATAGCACCAAGGTAAGCTCATTTTCGGTGATCGTAACATGAAGAGTTGAGACTCTTCACCACAGGAATGCCAAAATGCCGAAATGCTGAAATGCAAAATGGTGAAATCAACATGAGACCTTATGGTTGTAATCCAATGGTGTTGGATACTTGGAAATATTATCGAAGGGCTATTGTTTCTCTTCCCAGTTAATTGATCAATTACGATTCAATTAGCAGAACTGAATCATGATTCTTGGATGATTGGTGATTCAGTTGCTAATGCATTTTCTTCGAGGTTCACAGTGTAACTGTTAGAAACAACTGATGGTTTCTGCCAAAGGACTCAAAGAGACTTCAGGGTGATCACCAGAGAAGATGAAGAGTCTCAAGGCATCTTCTAGTGGCATGAAGACTTTTCATAGAGGCTATTGACATATGTAAGATCATTGGAGCCTGGAACTGCAATAGAGGGAATGAGCTCGACTGTGACAAAGAAGACAAAGAGTCTCGACTGCTGGAGAGGCTAAGGAATATCGGCATAACACCCAGTGATGATGGATGCATGGGTTTAACTGCTAGAGAAGCTGAAGAGTTGCAATGATGATCAGGCAGAGCACTCGACATGGGGAGAGCATGCAGAAGCATTATGAATAGAGGATGCAGAAGATGCACAGAGAGAATAAAAACGTAGAACAAAGAAGAGATTGGGTGCTATTGAGAGTGATTCAGGTGTGTAGAAGGAGGCAAAGTGCAGCAGCTGAAATGCACAGAAGAGGAATGGTGCATAGAAGGGACATGGCGCACAGAGCATGAAAGGTAGAAGAACATAAAGTGTAAGGAAGGGGTGCAGGAAGACACTGATGCAGGTAGAGCAGAGAAGTGTAGTAGAATAGTGATGAGACTGGTAAGCCATTGATAAATATTGTATCACTGTGATAAATTTATATATAGCAAACTTTATAATCAAGGTAGTTGGGAGGTGCTAGGGAGGATTGTTTTCCTTAGAGATTCAAGTGGGTTCTTGAACACAAGGAGTTGTAGCTTCCATCTGGTTGCAACCAGAGAAACCAGGGTGGCAGGGTGGTGCAAGGGAGAACTATTGTTCTCTGTTATACAGGTTGGTGCCTGTGTGACTCGAAGTTGGTGCTTCCATCCAATTGGTGCTAGAACACTTAGGGAGTTGTTGCTTCCTTCTAGTGGGTGCTAGAGAAACCAAGGAGTTGGTGCTTCTTTCTAGTGGGTGCCAGAGAAACTAGGGAGTTGGTGCTTCCTTCTAGTGGGTGCTAGAGAACCAGGGAGTTGGTGCTTCCTTCTAGTAGGTGCTAGATAAAATAGAGAGTTGGTTCTCTTGGCAAGTTGCAGCTTGCAAAAATAGAGGTTGTAGCCTCACAATGAGTTGGAGCTCATATGTATGATAATGTATAGAATGTAAATATTACTTATCATACCAAGAAGAAGAGGTTTTTACCCTTTATGGGTTTCCTCAAGAAATTTTTGTCTCTGTATATTTCATATGTGTGACTGATGTCAAATGTGCAAATGCTTACCTCCCTACATTATTGTGATTGTCATTAAGTTCTCTCCAAAGAGTTTAAAATAATCATAATTGTTTAAGCATGGTAACAACTGGTTCACCCCCCCCCCTCTCAATTGTCCAACACTTTCAACCTTACCTGGAGGGAGAAACTAGTCTTATCGATATAAACCTTTCCATTGTCTGGAGTCCATCGATACTTTAACCGAGTCAGACATATTCCTAATCATGTTTTAGGGGTGAAAGGGGACCTTAAATTGTGTTTGAAGGGGTAACAATTTTTGCAATTAGATCTGCTACACCCCTGATGTATGGAAATTATTTTAGAAAAATCTACACCATATTGCAATTTATAATGTCATAGTCAATGGATTTCTAATAGTGAATTTGACTCAGTGGTCAAAGCCATCCATTTTGACGCGTAATGGGCCAAAACAACCCAATTTCTGGCCATTTCCCCTCGATTATTGTTCTATGCTCTGTCACATTATTATATTCAACTATAGGAGGGAAAGCAGTGTTGCAATGATAGAAGCCTGGTTGTGGAATGGATCGACATGTTTTGTTACGGCGACTGCTGAGCATCGTCTTGTTTCTTTTGTTCGCGGATTGCACTCATCCTACCCGCTTACAAGGGAAATCCTCCCCCTCCGTTTACATACCAATCGAACAACCCTCCCACTCTTCATATGTAACCCCCTCCCTCTACCATATCATACCATCTGGACAACCCCATTCGAATAGCTACCCCCTTCATCTCCTTCAGTCTCCCTCTCCCAAACTACCAATGTGACACATGGGGTGGTATTCATCCATTCTCCTTCGAACTCCCCTTCCCCCCCTTCCGTCTTCGTCTATGACTACAATGTGAGACATCTTCGAAGTCCACTCCCAAACTACCAATGTGACACATGGGGTAATATTTGTCCATTCCCCTTCGAACTCCCCTTCCCCCCCTTTCGCCTTCGTCTACAACTACAATGAGACATCTGGGACATCCAGACCCGCCTCTACCTCCAATGTGACATCTAGGACATTCAGAACCTCTTCCTCCCTTTCCCCCTCTGGCCTCGCCTCCTTCAACCAAATTATCAATAGGACAGTCGCACAAACCCCCCCACCCCTCTTCCACTACTACTGAAAAAATCACCCCTTCTGTCGCAGTTTCTTGTGGTGGCTGAACCTCTTAGGAAAAATAGGAATTGCAATGGTTGTGGTGTCGGTAGTTATTTTGATAGTTGTCTTGAAGGCATTCAAGAAATCCTCCCACAATGATAATTACAACGATTTAGGGACGGGCACATACATACGCGCGTACACAACTAAAAAACTCGCCAACCCTAGTGGGAACATTTTGGAGGTGGGCATTAAAGACATATGCACACACAAAGTGGATAAATTGAACTTTTTGGAGGAGGGGATAGACATTCGCACCTACGAAATGGAGGAACTGGCCAACGCCACTAACAATTTCACAACTAAAGTTGGACAAGGCATCTATGGATTTGTGTATCGTGCCAATTTACTGGGCGATAGAATGGGCGACGTCAAAAGAGCCACAGATTTAGATCCCAATTTATTTATGTTATATTCATAATGAAAAAAATAGCAGAAACATAATGGAAATAACTCAAGCAATCAAGAAACCATGATGAACAAAGATAAATAAATACTGGCATAAAAGGCATACTCTATATTCATCAATGCTTCAAATAATCATGTACATAGACATACATATATAATACAAGAAGACCATAACTGTCATGTAATTGTATAACAGTTAGGTAAACTAACTAACTTATTATTAGAGTTTTAACATCCCCCCTTAATCATAAGTCCGTTTTTGCTTGAAAAACTATCACTACTTGACAATCAACAATGTGTCAAGAGAATATTCAGAGGGTTGGTTGAAGATTCTCTCTGAACTCTGAAAAAAATAGCAGAAGATGATGTCTTATTTTAATTGGTGGTTTAAGGGTGACCACAAAATCATTTGGTGGTTTCAAGATGACCACAAATCGAATATCTAGCAAAAGTTGATGTCTTCTACTAAATGGCATGGTTTTAAGTTGACCATAAACTAACAAGAGCTCAAGGCTCAAAAATATGAAAATGTAACAAGCAAAACTTCATGTATTCTTCTCAATTGGTGGTTTTAAGTTGACCACAAACCATATCAACAACAATATGTTCAGGAACAAGACTGCATACCAGGAACTAGGTTGCATGTTTGATCATCTATTCATAGGCTCTAAATGAAACGTAGAACCTAACCAAAAACTTTAGATTTCCCCCCTATCAGGGACAATGTAATGTCCCTTTCCAAATAGGAGCTCCAGAGAGGAGGCTTAATGGTCTAAACCGCCCTGTTAGACTATATCCAGGGCCAAAGAGGGGTAAACAGGGTTACTAGAGGTCACTCCAGTCACAGGTGTTATATTCGGAAAGTGACATTGAGCTAAAAAGGGTTAAAATCCCTTTTAAGTCATTATGAGCTACAAATAGAAGTCAACAATGAATTAGGTTTCAACAAAGATTAAGGGTTTTGGAAGTCAACAGTGAATTAGGGTTTCAGCATGATTTAGGGTTTTGGAAAGCTATAAAGGAAGGGTCAGCGACATAATTCATCATTACGCAGATTATGACTTGTCATTGAAGAGAAGAGGCGCATCCCCGGAGAGATAGTTCAGTGTATTCTAGGAGGAAGACACCAGTTGGCTGATTTCGGTGTTGAAAGACACACCCTAGTCACCAGGAAGATCATCCAGCTCTTCCATCATTCTTCATTGATTCCACAGTGCTCCCATATTCTGGGTATTATCTTTTAGTTACTTATTTGTATTGCAGCTAAGATCCTTTTGTCTTTTGATCTAGCCGAGTGTTGTTATTTTATTCAGTCGCAGTTGCTTATTTGAATTCCATCTAAGATCCTTTGTATGTTGATCTAGTCGAGTATTGTCAGTTTATTCAGCCACATTCGACCATTTTGTAATCTACAGAGATATCATAATACAAACTCGGTAGTCCTTTGTCACATTTATTATTTGTATTATCATTTATATGTTGTAAACCTTTGATCCTACACACACATTAGCAGTGTTTCCTAGACTAGCCAAGTCAGGAACATTACAGTGGTATCAGATCTTTAGTCCTGCTAGCCTATGACTAAAGACAATGAATGCAGCAAAAGACCCAGAGGGCCATGAACACATAGGTGATGAATATGTCACTTACAACAGGCATCAGGAAAGAATGCATAGGCCCGATTTTCCCCCTTTTCCTCCTAACTCAGAGGAAGAGGAAGAGGCACACAGAGAAGCAAAGATAAGGGCAGAGCATGAAGCTGAGCGCGATGCAGAGAGGATACTAGGAGACATATATGAGTGACCAGAGGATAGTGGAAAGGCCCCCATAGATCCATAGGAATCTTTCATGCAGGTTATCAATAGTATGTTAGTTATTCAATGGACCATGTCTCAGTCCTTGGCACAGGTGGTTGATAGATTGGCTAGAGTGGGCACCCCAGATACACAAGTCCCGCATGCAGCACAGGGGAAATCAGGAGCAGGCAGTAGACCCCAGTCACCCTCTCTCCCATACACCTCTGCGAGTAGCATTCCCAGACCCTTGTTTCCTAGTTTCCAGAGGGCACCCCCGGTAACAACAATGCCACCAATAGCACAGAGGCCACCCACTCATGCTGAAGAAATTACAAAGTATAGAAGGGAGTACGCAACATTGGGTCATGACTTCCATCAGGACATGACCTTAGTCGATTACTGTGGACTCAGACTCAGGAACCGCCCTAGAGAGCCGCAGAGGGGAGGACCACAACAACAATAGGGGAATAACCTCGATTTCATCCGAAAATTTGGGAAACTCACTATCCCTTCTTTCAACGGATCATCGAAATACACCACCAGAGCTTGGGTACAGAAGCTAGACACGAATTACAAGCTCAACCAGATGACCGAGACAGAGGCTGTCAGTTTCACGACCTTACACTTGGAGGGTGAGGCACATGAGTGGTGGTATCATGGACTGGTGACATTGTGTCACAGTCACATCACCTCCTATAGGGAGTTTAAAGATAGGATCATGGACATGCTTGATAGGAAGGATCCCAAGATACACTTCAGGGATCTAGCCCAGTTGAGACAAACTGGCATAGCAGAGGCATTCATCATAGAGTTTCAATGGGTAGCTATGGCAGTGACAGATATATCAGAGCCCAGGTTGATCATGCTATTCACAGAAGAACTAATAGATTCTTTGAGATGATGGGTGAAGGCATACAGGCCTCCCACTTTTCAGTATGCCATCCTTCGCAGTCGAGATTTGGCAGACTCAATGCCAAAGACTAAAACTTTCTCCAAACCAATTGTGCCCCAGAGCGATCAAGACAGGAATTCATTCCAGAGAGAATGGAAGGGCAAGGCGAAGTTGGATGATGAGACTAGGTGAGAGCTTATGAGGAAGAAGCTTTGCTTCATCTACAGAGATCCTTGGGTCCCAGGCCACAGGTGCATGGGTAAAGGAGAGATTCAATATATTGAGGTAGCAACAGATAGCATGGACAGTGAGGAGGAGGAGTAGGACAGTGGATCCACTAGTTTAGAGGAGGAGTCAGCACCAGCAGAGGAGAAGCCTCCCTGTAGACCACCAACACCGGCAGGAACCCATCCTCCAGTAGCCCCACAACCACCAGAGAAGGCTAACAGGAGGAAACCAGCAAAGGAAGAAGTCACAGTGACCCTTTCTGGTGTTCCCAGGTATGATATTCTCTGTATCAAAGGGATTATTTAGGGGCAATGGGAAATCTCCCTGATATATGGTGGGGCCACCCACAACTTCATCGACGCTTCACTAGTATCGAGACAGGCACTTCAGATAGAGGAGTTTGAGGGGTTTGATGTTGCGGTAGCAGATGGCCACACAATGGAGTGTCTAGACAGAGTTCCAAACTTAGAGATGAAGTTAGGAAACTACACAGTGAGAGACACATTTTATGTGGTTGACCTATCGGACACAGATGTGGTGTTAGGAGTTTAGTGGATGATTACCTTGGGAAAAATCACTACCAACTACCAAACCTTGGAAATGGGATTCAGAGATCAAGATGGGAAGAAGGTTGTTTTAAGAGGTATGTCAACAGGAGCACCCAGGATAGTTTCATCCAAGAGGATGGAGAGGATATTCAGACATGAGGAGGTATCATATGTTGCAGAATGCTTGATCACTACTCAGAAGGATTCAGAAGGTCGACAACAATACCACACAGAGATCAAGAATTTATTGGAATGACATCAGCAGGTCTTTGAGGCAATTCCACCAGGGAGACCAACTGACAGGGGGTTTGAGCACACCATTGAGTTGGAGGAGGGGACCAAACCTATGATCACCCCCCCCCCTATAGGCATCCTAGGAGGTTAAAATATGAGATAGAGAAGGAAATCAAGGAATTGTTGGCGATGGGACACATTAGACCGAGCGACAGCCCATTTTCTTCTTCAGTTGTCTTAGTTATGTAGAAGGATGGCACCATGAGGATGTGCATTGATTACCGAGCCTTGAACAAGAAAACCATCAAGAACCGATACCCTATCCCATGCATTGACGAGTTGATGGATGAACTGCATGGGGTAGTTTTCTTCTCAAAAATTGATCTACGCTCTGGATATCATCAGATTAGCATCCAAGAGTAGGACATAGAGAAGACGACATTTCGATGTCATTTTGGACACTTTGAGTCCCTGGTTATGCCATTTGGGCTAACCAATGCACCCACTACATTCCAGTCTTGCATGAACCATATATTCAGGAATCAGTTAAGGAAATTAGTCTTGGTTTTCTTTGACGACATCTTGATCTATAGCCGGTCATGACAAGAGCATATGAGGCACCTAGATGAGGTATTGAGCATCATGGAGGCACAGTCATTATATGCCAAAGAGTCCAAGTGTGAGTTCAGTATGACAGAGCTGCTTTACTTAGGCTACATCATCAGTGCACAGAGGGTACAGGTGCACCAAAATAAGATCAGGGCCATTCTGGATTGGTCGACGCCCAAGAACGTTACAGAATTGAGGAGCTTCTTTGGGCTATGCAGCTATTACAGGTGATTCGTCTGAGGTTTTTCTCAGCTTGGAGCATGACTGACAGATATTACCAAGCATGGGGGCTTCATATGGACCGAGAAATCACAGGAAGCCTTTGATCACATGAAGGAAGTCATGGGCACTTGTCTAGTGTTGGCACTACCAGACTTCACCTTGCCATTTGTACTAGAGTGTGACACATCCGGCAAAGGGATCAATGTAGTTTTGATGCAGGGAGGACACCCCATTGTATTCGAGAGTTGGAAGCTTAGTCAACCTGAGAGGTTGTACTCCATTTATGACAAGGAAATGTTGGCAATCATGCATGCCTTGACCAAGTTCAGACAATATTTGGTGGGAAGCAAATTCATGGTCAAGACCAATCACAACAATTTGAAGTATTTCCTTGAGCAGAAGGACCTCAGTGAGCGCCAACAGAAATGGGTGATGAAGGTACAGGCATTCGAATTTGACATAGAGTATGTCAAGGGGAAGAAGAACATTGTGGCCGATGCACTATCGAGGAGACTTGTGGCATGTTCTTTGATGGAGATTTCAGCAGATTGGAAATACCACTTGTTAGTGGAATATTCCAAGAACAAGTTCGCTTGTGAGATGATGGATGGGTAGATACAGGATGATTTGTATAGGGTCATTGAGGATGTCATATTTTACAAGGATAGAGTCTACTTGGTGCCAGAATTAGGGCTTAAGAAAAAGATCCTCACCGTAGTTCATGATTCACCTCTAGCAGGCCATCAAGGGTTTTTCAAAACCTACAGACAGATCAAAGAGAGGTTCTCATGGAAGGGCCTCAAATAGGACGTTATGAGACACGTCAGTGAGTGTGTGAATTGCCAGTAGAACAAGTCAGAGCATGCTCTTCCAGCAGGGCTACTTCAGCCACTCCCCATTCCAGAGCAGAAATGGGAGAGTATATCTATGGACTTCATCACAGGTCTACCCAAGTTCTAGGGTAAGGACTGTATCTATGTAGTGGTCGACAGATTAACCAAGTTTGCTCACTTATATGCCATACTAACAAAGTACAGCGCAGTTTAGGTAGTTGATCTTTTCTTTAGGGAGGTCTTCAGACTTCATGGGTTGCCGAAGAACATCGTTGGTGACAAGGATAGTCGGTTCATAGGGACATTTTGGAGAGAGTTGTTTCGGTTGGTGGGGATAGAGTTGACACCTAGCACCAGCTATCACCCTCAGACAGATGGGCAGACAGAGATTGTCAACAAGTGGGTTGAAGGGTATTTGAGTAACTATGTAGGAGGACAGCAGAGAATGTGGGTAAAGTGGTTACATTTAGGAGAACATTGCTACAACACCACCTTCCACATGTCCATTGGTACGACACACTTTCGAGCATTGTACGGATATGATGCTCCCACTTTGGTAGACTTGGTCTTCAAGGAGAGCAGAACTCCCAAGGCCAAGGATTGGATCATAAAGAGTCAGGAGATTCTCAAGTTGTTGAAAGAGAACCTACAAATGGCGCAAATATGATAGAATATAAGTGCGGACAGGAACAAGATAGAGCGCAACTTTGAGGTTGGAGATTTGGTTTTCTTGAGACTCCAACCCTACAAACAATCATCTCTGAAGAAGAGTGGGGCCGAGAAGCTCTATTCCATATTTTATGGTCCTTATAGGATCATGCGCCGAGTAGGCAAGGTTGCTTATGAGCTAGAGCTTCCAGAGGGGAGCAAGATTCATAATGTGTTCCACATGTCTTGCCTCAAAAAGGCAGTGGGACAATTCATTAGTGCATCAGAGGAGCTTCCCTCGTTTGATGAGGAGGGCTAATTGGAGTTAGTTCCAGAGGAGGTTTTGGAGTTTCGGGAGCGGAAACTGAGGAGCAAGGTCATCAGAGAGTGTTTGGTTAGATGGAGAAGGCTTCTAGTAAAGGACACTATTTGGGAGAGTGAGCAGGTGTTGCAGCACCCTGGACTAGTATTGCTTGAGGACAAGCAATTTCAGGAAGGGAGGACTGTAATGTCCCTTTCCAAATAGGAGCTCCAAAGAGGAGGCTTAATGGTCTAAACTGCCCCGTTAGACTATAGCCAAGGCCAAAGAGGGGTAAACAGGGTTACTAGAGGTCACTCCAGTCACAGGTGTTATATTCAGAAAGAGACATTGAGCTAAAAGGGGTTAAAAGTGCTTTTAAGTCATTATGAGCTACAAATAGAAGTCAACAGTGAATTAGGTTTCAGCAGTGATTTAGGGTTTTGGAAGTCAATAGTGAATTAGGGTTTCAGCATGATTTAGGGTTTTGGAAAGCTATAAAGGAAGGGTCAGTGACCTAATTCATCATTACGCAGATTATGACTTGTCATTGAGGAGAAGAGGCGCATCTCAAGAGAGATAGTTCAGTGTATTCTAGGAGGAAGACACCAGTTGGTTGATTTTGGTGTTGAAAGACACACCCTAGTCACCGGGAAGATCATCCAGGTCTTCCATCATTCTTCATTGATTCCATAGTGCTCCCATATTTCGGGTATTATCTTTTAGTTACTTATTTGTATTCCGTCTAATATCCTTTTGTCTTTTTATCTAGCCGAGTGTTGTTATTTTATTCAGCCGCAGTTGCTTATTTGTATTCCAGCTAAGATCCTTCGTCTGTCGATCTAGTCGAGTATTGTCTGTTTATTCAGCCGCATTCAACCATTTTGTAATCCACGAAGATATCATAATACAAACTTTGGAGTCCTTTGTCGTGTTTATTATTTGTATGATCATTTATATGATGTAAACCTTTGATCCTACACACACATTAGCATTGTTTCCTAGACTAGCCAAGTCAGGAACATTACAGACAAGTGGTTCAAATTCCCTTGACCATCATTCACAAGTATGGCCAAGAAGAGATCCAACACCTGTATAAGATACTGGAACAATGTTGTACGCTTTCACAATGTAAAGTGGAAAATGGTAATCAAATTGTCTTTCGGCAGAGTCTGAAGACTCAATCTTCAACTCAGAAGACTACATCAACTGGGTCCCGATCATACCCTAAATCATCAAATCTTGAAAAACATTCATGTCCATCAACTGTATAAATATCTCCAATCAAGTGCGACTGTACTTGTGTATAAATCCAATGATAAGACTGCTCCAATAAATTATCTTCCAAATGCCAACGCCAATTCCCTAACCATTCAAAATGAATATGTTTTCACTTGTGCTTTTGACACCTTACTGAGAGGTGATTTGTCTTCCCACAAAATCTGCATGGATGAAGATCAAAAAAGTTTGACTTATCATGGCCAAACCGGTGACAGTGTTTGCACTGTGCAGGTTCTTTATCTGAATGATTATCATGATCTTGAATATCTGTAGCAACATCATCATCAACAATATCGTGTACTTGTTCCTTACCAATATCCTCAAGCTTTGTCATCTGATAATCATTCAAAAACCTCCACTCACAAAGCAAACAGGTTCGCAATAATTAGGAAAATGAAAAAGGTTGTTATCATCCTTTACATATCCTAGTCCATATCGATTTCGTTTAAAGCGTAATTCTTCCCATGGTCGAACAATACATTTATCTGCAACTTTTTTTGACATAGGGACTTCATCTAACTGATCTTCATGTTTATGACTTTCATCACTAATCAACTGAGTGTCTTCATTTTCATCCTTGATGTCATCGTGTTTGTTAAAATCACATTGTTGGTGTCAAAGCAAACTTAACTCATCAAACAACAACTTGTTCTAAAGTTTGAACATATCAATCTTCTTGTGTGTTACTTGTAAATAAGTAATCATTGTACTAAGACTGTGCTTGTTTATTGCAATTGTATATTCCGTAGTTGAGTTAATTAATGTGCACAATATTGTAAATATTTCTTCAATTCTTTCCATTATGCAGAATATGGAAGATAGATGCTTATATGTTGATGCCACAGAATTCAATTGTGTATCTTGTTGTGCATGCCAAGAGTGATCGTCCAGTGCATAAATGTGCCAAAAACTACAAGATAACCAATGACTTAGATGCACACAAAGATCCTAAGACAGACCCCCTTATTCAATTTCGAATGGGTCAAAGACACAAAGACAAATATGCAATTTGTTGGACCCCTTAAAAAACCTTTACAAGTTCAGGAAAAAATAAAAACCATTATAAATCCAATTACAATCAATGGAGAAAACTCCTCCATACAAAACCTTATAACTCCTTAAATCCACATCAAATTCTTCCTTTAAGTTCTATTGCATAAATAATGCACCTTATAACTCCTTGAGTTGTCCTTGAAATATATATATATATATATATATATATATATATATATATATATATATTTTTAATAAAATAAACTTAATAAAATCCCTTTAATACTCCAAACGTTTTTTTTTTTAAAGGATCTTGCATAAATCTATAACCTTCATAAAGCAATATTTTATGCAAGAAACAACTATTTTGGAGACAATCCAATGCGCCTTCCTCTCAACAATGGCTTAAATATTCAAGTGATCCTATGTGTGATTTGACATATCACTTTCTTTGAAAAATAAAAACTTTTAAAATAATGCAGTTATACCATTGTACTTGGAAACCTCTTCGTCACTCCCGAGGAAGTTTGTAATGATGCCCTTCTCAATTAGAAAAGTCACGTCTTTGTGCAGTCGATTAACCTTTTGTTGTGCCCAGCATTCGGTGCACGCTCTTCCTCTTCATAAACCCTTGGCTCTTTCTATATTATTTACTGTGCCTCGCACGACTTTCTCTCTACAATGTCGTCTTTCATAGGTTCTTGGATAGTACACAGAACCAAACCCACTTTCCTCGGTTGTGTCTAACACTCTCAGAAAATGATGGAGTTATTCCCTTTCTTAGAGCCGAACACATCGACTCGCCTTTTACTTCTTGCTCATTGCATACAGGACGATCTCTTTTCAACATTCTTCACTGGGCTTACGTGTGATTCTTCTGGAAAACAGTTTTTCCTAGGTAATGATGGAAGTTGACGAATTATCACAATTTCTTTGTGGCTTCACCCCCTTTGGTCTCCGAACTTTAACTAAATTTCACTTGTATTGGATTCTGAAAGTTTTCATTTTCATCGCTGAAGGAACGACTATGAATACATCGATCCAATGATTCCATTGGGTTGTTTAGTGTTGTGATGTGAGTTTAATATATGCACCCAGATTTACAAGAGGCTCAAAATATAATCTTCTTCTCCATAAGAATTCAACCATTCTTACATTTGGACAGAACAATCCCACAAGCATCCAGCCACTCTAGCTCTTTTGGCGACACCTATGTGTATGGAAACATAAAACCGAGCACTTGTAGACTGACTTCTTTGACCAGCAACAGAGAACCCTCGACTTCCTTTTCTGGACGGACGGTGTGCGCGAACCCTCGGCACAATATTACTTTGTAGCTCTTGCAGACAGATAGGAAAATGACTTCAGTTTCAACAAACCCTAAAAATTATAGGAATTGATAAACTACCAGGCTCATAAGATAAATATGCCCTGATACCACTGTTAGATTCATAATGAAGAAAATAGCAGAAACATAATGGAAATAACTCAAGCAATCAATAAACCATGAAGAACGGAGATAAATAAATAATGGCAGAAAAGGCATAATCTATATTCATCAATGCTTCAAATAATCATGTACATAGATGTCCATATATAATACAAGAAGACCATAACTGTCATGTAACTGTATAACAGTTAGGTAAACTAACTAACTTATGATTAGAGTTTTAACAATTCAAACAAGAATTATTTGTGCTTCTTAGACTTAACCGTCATCCTCATCTTGTAGATCTCATCGGTTGTGTTTAGAACTAGGTGCGCTATTATTCCCTTTAGAATATTTGCATGAACATAGTTAATTGCAAGTGGTTTGTCTCTCGTTAATTGATTGTTGTTTTACTTATCAATCAAATTTTATATTTATATATTTAAGCCAAAAGATGTACACTTATGGAAATGGGCACAATTAATGATCTTTTAATCTATAATCCTAATCTTCTAGCTAGTAATTGAAGATGCTAGCATATTCTTTGTAGTCCTCCTAAATCAATGAATCGGATTTACTCTTCATAACTCCCTTGCATTTATGAATACATCCCTTAACCGTTTTACTTTTTCAAATTTACCTAATCATATTAAAAAATTATTGTAACTCTATGTGATTGCCACGTTTAGATGATTAACAAAAATTAATATCTCTCGAAGCCATGTTTGGATGATTAGCACACACTACCTCTACCTCATTACCATCTATTGCACTTATCATATTGGGGGGGGGGGCATTCAATTTTTAAGGATTGTGAGCGGATGCCATGTTTGGCCTGAGTTAATCATATATGTGATACAACTATGAACCAAAGCTATCATAGTGGTCGAACGTTTCATTTTCTACATGTCAGTGGTAATGAGGATGTCAGGCATCCAAAAATGAAATCATCTTTCTCACTTGTAATCAACGATTCCAATAGTTCAAGGTCAGTCTTGAAAACCCTCACGCTGCCCCGGACGATAAAAATAATCACAAACGATTACCATACGCATTCCCAGTTGATAAAAGGAATCACAAAACGATTGAAAAACAACAGCATAAAGAAATAAAAGCACTCTTTTCAATGCTCAGATCACATGAAAAATCTTCAGGTATGTTTTTTTTGTGCACAATATCCAGGGTTTTAAGACATGTCAATAGTACTATTAGGGGGTGTAAGAGCAAGTCTTGGAAGCTATTAAATACGTATGTTTTTTTTGTGCACAATATCCAGGGTTTTAAGACATCAACAATACTATTTAGGGTTTTAATCAATAGAAGTTGAATGTTTGTGTTTAGCAGGGTAAACATACTGTGTAAGCGAATGTCTTGGAAGCTATGAAATATGTTTGCCATATAAAGTCAAAAGTATCCCAAGACCTTTTGCCAGGTCTTCATAATCCGTAAAAAAAATTAGAAGTTCCATACATAAGACTGGCATACGGTTGGTTGAATCAAGGCTTGAATTCTACCATAATGAAGGCACTTTTTTGGTTTTATAGGTGGAGGCAGACTAGACAAACCCCAAGAATAGAATAATAGCCTAAAAATTGGCCCAAAGGGTTTCACGGACATCCAAAAAAAATAGATTGAAAACTCCATACACGAAATTGGGAATATATGTATGGAAGCATTGTGAATATCTTGATCATTAATTTCTGGTGTATCTCCCACATTTAACAATCTAATAGATAATCTTTATTCCTATATATAGTAAGTATTTCTCAAATGTATATTCTTGTTCGCATGCATATCGAAATCTTGTAATTACCCTATTGATCTGAACACCCATCACTTTAACAATCTGAGTTTTTGTGTATGTCAATTTTCAAATCAAGTTATTGAAGTACAAGTTATTAATATTAATCACATTTGAGTTTTCCCTCAGTTACTGAATGCATGGAGGTCGATAGAGGTCTTGATTCAGTTATTAACCAATCAATTGTATTAAATGACTCTATGGTAAATTCATTTATTGCCTCTGTTAACACGGCCACAACGAACGGGATAGCATATTTTATTTACAAACCTTAATTAGAGTTTATGCTAAAATTAAAGCTTGTAAATTAAATATGTCTTTCGGCGTTTATCGGACATAATTATGTGGCTTTGCTAGTTATAGTATTTTCAAATTTATCAAAAAGCCCAAATCAACTAAATTTTTTATTTTGTTATTAAGATGTAATCAAATTAAATTTGATTATAATGGATTTCAGAGATAAGGGGAAATATACCTGATTGTGACGATACAGTTCAACTCTAGGTCCTAGCCTTACTCGATTTAGGATCCTACCTAATCTTGCCTTACTTCGCATCTTTTAGACTTTCTACTGCCTAGTGGAACAGAGCTACAACTGCCTTAGATACTAAAACCAATGCTTTATTGATCGGTTGACGGCCGTCTACTATTTTTAACACAATTAAGCAACATATTCTTTACCTAAAGGCGCTACTTTAGCCTATAACTGCCTTAGATACTGCCTGGTGGCTCCTAGATTCCTTTCTATCTGGATCATTATTAATTTTTTTATTAAGGTATAACCAAATTAAATTGAATTATAATGGATTTCAAGATACATTTAAAATCCATCTTATTTAATAAGTTTTATAAATGAATTAAGTGTATAGAAGTTGCCCAAAATTAATTCATGGAAAAAGTTTAGAGATGCATCTTATTTTGGTTAGTTTCATGTATTATTGATTGAGTGATTCAAAGAATCTCTCTCATAAAAGCAAGCGAGTATTAAAAAGTATTAAAGTCTATTATCATGTTGTTTGTAATTTTTTTTTTTATTTTTTTTGGGGTTAATTGTCACCTTTTATGAGGGGTTTGTAATTTAGGGTTACAAATTATTATTTAAAAAAATACATTGATGAAATGTTTAATAATTGGTGTAGATTTATTTTAACTTTAGATTTATCATGGAAATTTGTGAACATGTAAACTTTTTTAATAATATAAAACTTGAGAAAATGTTTGCACATTGAGGAGCGCTATTCCTTTAGGGTCATGATAGATCTCGAAAAAGCACCTACATACTGGGAAGTAGAAAGCACCTACTTAAATGTAACATGTGTTGTGCTATAAATTGAATTGAAATGAAGCTTTGAATACAGATGACATTATTTCCCACATTTTATGTCGAGGATAATTATCGTGAGAAAGTTCTTAATTCTTTTTAAATTTTGTTGAGATAACAAATTATAGAATTTAATTTTATTACAAATATTTTAATAATTAAATTTAATAATGGCTTTTTTTTTAAGTATAGATTTTTTAATATCTAAGTAATTTAGATTTTGTTTAGCATTATTTATTATGAAGTTTATTGATTTTTTTATTTTTTTTTTATGTTTTGATTTCACATTTTACATGTAAATTTGACTACAATATTGTTTGTGATAGTTGTATATATTTCGAGGATGCCCTTTTTCACTGAATTTAATAATAGTTATGGAATTTTTTAATTTTTTATGTTTTGATTTTACATTTTACAAAATTTGACTATAATATTGTTTTTGATAGTTGTATACATATTGAGGATGCCCTTTTATACCTATGTCAGAGAGACTCTAATAAATTAATGAGACGCTTGGTGAACTAATAGCACTGAGGGGGTACATTCCTTGAGTTGGGCATGTCGAGAGGAAGAGAGATGGTATAAATCGAGATAGCTATAAGAGAATACCAGTGGGTTGTGGGATATATGAGTTGTGAGTGGACAGCGAGAGACACCATTTGCTTGTGGATTCTTAACCTCAACTCAATCGTGACTTTCTATTGAGATATGGAATAACAAGTCTATGGTTGGGTGGAACATCTGTCCCAAGAAGATGGTTGCATAACATTTTTAAAAAGATAAGTGCTTCTCTATTTTTTAAGTTAATTTATGAGTTTAATTGTTGTGTATTTTACTTTGTGAATGAAAATTATCTATATGTTGTTATAGATGATTTTATTTGTTTCTTTTATGTCATTTTATCATGTTGTAGTTGCATATAGTTCTTGATATCCAAAAATAGTTAAATCTATGTATAATTTGTAGTTGTTAAGCTACAAGAATTTACTTAGCAAAAAAATTTCAAATTTATGTGTATTTTGTGTAGCAATGTTCCTCAATTAAGCTGGGGGACGTTACAAATTGGTATCAGAGGTCAAGGTTCAATACCGAACTTGTATGGGCCAAGAGCAAGTGTGAATTTGGGAATTGTATTTTGCAGATTTCATTCTATGATGAATTTGAGGAAAAGTGGTGAGCCAAAGATGAATCCCCAAATTTTTTGGTAGTTTCGAGTTTAATTCACCTCAAAATGGTCAAAGAAGGGATTAATGTAGTCGATATGCAAGTTGCAAAGTTGAATTTGGATTTGGAAGTTGAATATCAGTGTTTTCATGGTGATTGAGAAGTTTGGTGATCAACGGCCCAGATTATTTCGACATGGAGAATCAATGGTCAATATTCATCTATGAAGTCCAAATAGGGGGTCCTTGACATGCTTTCAGAAAAATTTGGGAGAAGGGCATAAGTTTAAATTTTGAAAGCAGAAACCCAATGGTGCAAGCCTGAAGAAATGAGAGTCGTTGATCAGTGCTTCTCTCGGGTGTTGGATCCATTTGGGAAGTCCAAGGGTAACTTCACATTCCAAAGAAGTCAGTCCAGCCGAGTTAAAGGTCGAGCAGTTGAATATTTTAGAGAAGATCTGGACCGTCAGATGCAAGAGATGTCAACCATTGGATCCTTTGGAAAGGTGGATTCGGAAGGTTCCATTCGGAAATATTGGTGGGGGTGTTATGTTTTCGAAATATATTGTTTGAAAGAGGTAATCGACACGCAATGTAGAAACCCAAGATAAATGGGGCCATTGGTCAACAAGATTGTTGACCATATGATCGATTGAATGAGCATGTTATCTCGGAAGGGCCATGGGTGGAAGAGAATTCCACATCAAATTTCCATTTCAGTGCTCCACTTTGGATGTCACGTCAACAAAGAAAGGTGAATCAAAGAATGCCATGTGGCAGTTGGGTATGGTTTTCAAAAATGATTGTTTCTTATGGTTTTCAGAAAGGATTGTTCCCAAGGATCTTTAGAGGAGAGATATTAGAAGCTTTCTCTCAGGGAGGATGTTTTCGATGGATAATTCCTACGGAGTGAGCACAATAGACTATCAAACTTCAGACTTTAGAAAGATCAATAACCAAGGAAAGTTTCCATTTTGATGAGAAGAGCCCAGGAAGTTGACTCAAGTAAGCTTGTGAAAGGTTTGTCCACGGGCTTGCAAAGGTTGAGTGGAGCGACGGTTGGGATCACTATCAATTTTGAGATAAGTGGCTCTAATCTACAAACTGTCACAACAATAAATCAATGATTTTTTTCCATGAAACGTTTCATATTTTAAGGGTCTTGAACTTGCGGAAGCATTTTAAGGGCCTAAACAACATTTTTAGGTAGTCAAAAATCATGAGAACTATGTGTACCTTTGGTGCACAAAATATTTGTATATTAAACAGAGGAAATGGGTGAGATATTTCCAACGATCTATTCCAAGAGAAAAATAGAGCTTGTATGAGAAAGTTACAGTTGAAATAGTGCAAAGTAAAATTTCAGTTCCGTTTATTTCCAAATGGCATAACTCCTTGCTCAGAAGTTGGTTTGGGGCATAGAAGTAGTCTATGGAAATATTTGGACCATAGAATACAATAATAGATCCAATTATGGAATATGACTACATAAAAATGTACCGGAAGAGAAATAAGACACATGTAGCATACAAGGATAAAATGGAAAACGATCAAAAGCATCTACAAGCCATAACTATCAGCCCAGAACCTAAATGAAGGTGAAATTTTGAAAGATAATTCAAAAGGTATATAACTCCTTGCTCAAAAGTCAGTTTGGGGCATAGAAGCAATCTATGGAAATATTTTGGACCATAGAAGATAGTAATGGATCCAAATATGGAATATGGGTACATAAAAATGTACAAGAAGAGAAAGAAGACACATGTAACATACAAGGATAAAATGGAAAACAATCAAAATCTTTTATAAGCCATAACTATCATCTCATAACCTGAATGGAGGTGAAATTTTAAGAGCCCAGATCCAAGTGGATATTGGTGTCCACCCACCTTTTCCGACTGGCTCAAAATATTTTTCTGGCAATTTTGGCAATTTACTACTTTTAGCAGGTTTAACTTTCAGGGCCATTTTGAGGGCCTAAATGAAGGTTTTTTTGAGGTAGAGGTGCTCAATGATAGCCAAAGGCATGATTGATCCCCCAAAATGAATCTCCTCGATGATACCTTTCCAACGAGCTATCACACGCCTAAAACGGAGATCGTATGCAAAAGTTACGACCCCAGGAAGTTGGTGTACTAACTTACCCAAACGGGGCCCACATGACTTTTGGCGCTTCATCTCCTAGGGTTAGGTTTTTGGATGTTTATGACTTTTGGCATTCTTGTATATTGTAAAAATGCCTCTAGAGCCTCATTGTAATCATCTTCTCATGGATGCGAGTAGCAGCCACATCTCTTCTCAGAGATAAGCTACCAACGCCCTAGCTAGTTTATTTACATTCTGTCTGTAAGCATTTTTTAGTCATTTGTTATTAATGAAATGAAGGCTTATTTCCACTGCATCTCTGCGTTTATGTGTATTTATGTATTTCATTGTGTTCCCACATAAATCCGGATCAGTGGTATCAGAGCGGTCTGCTCATTCTCGATCCTTCTTTGCATGTCCCCAACGAGATCAGGGTATAAGGAGTTGGGACTCG
>ML777273.1:1474868-1490530 GCA_009831015.1 Picea engelmannii
TGTAACATACAAGGATAAAATGGAAAACAATCAAAATCTTTTATAAGCCATAACTATCATCTCAGAACCTGAATGAAGGTGAAATTTTGAAAGATCATTCAAAAGGTACATAACTCCTTGCTCAGAAGACAGTTTGGGGCATAGAAACAATGTAAGGAAATATTTTGGACCATAGAAGATAGTAATGGATCCAAATATGGAATATGAGTACAGAAAAATGTACAGGAAGTGAAAGAAGACACGTGTAGCATACAAGGATAAAATGGAAAGCGATCCAAAGCTTCTGCAAGCCATAACTATTGGCCCAAAATTTGAATGAAGTTGAAATTTTGAAACATCATTTAGAAGGTAGTCATGAAGATACAAAATTGAGCTTCTACCAAAATACCAAAGGAGTTGGTGTAGGGTGGCTTAAAAGGGGATAAAATTGCTAAGCCGGGAAAAAGTCGAAAAAAAAAGTTGTCATTTCCATATTGTTGCAGATTTTGACTGGAGTATCAGTTTGACAATATGAGAGTTGTGGTGAATTCAACGTCGGTAGTATTATCTATGTATCCTATAGAATTTTCCTTGGTTCCTAACATATTTACTTCTATCGGTGGCAAAATTTGGTGTTTGAGATTATTTTTCACTTGGGAGAAGGTGCACAGGAGAAGGAAATTTATGCATTGTTTTTCGAGAACTGTGTATGTAAATATTTTTTCTAACAAAAATTTTATTGCATGGACATTTTCTTACAAAAATTAGAAATACAGGAGGACTATTTGGTTCCTATATGAGAACTACAACCATGGAGGATTCCCAAGGTTCCTACAACCATGAGGAGGAGGTCAAAGAGCCACATGTCATCATGGGAAATGCTAAGACATAATGTAATGGAAGAAGAGGAAAGCATGAGCCTATAAATATGAGAAGCCTACATGTATAAGTGTATATCCATAGGGAAAATAATGAGAAGATTATGAAATATTAGGAAGAGATACTTCAGAGTTTTAACATGCTACAGAGGCAAGCCAATAAAGACTCTGGCACAAAGCAAGCATCTAGGGCTAAAGAAGTGACAACATCCATGTCCCATAGAAGAAGGGATGATCATGAGAATGAAATAAAATCAAGGATTATGACTAGGCATCATCATTCCCCAAAGAAATCCATTAGGAGAGCTCATGCAATTTCAGGGATTGGGAGCATCCAAAGTGTTTCCCATGTCATAAGGTGGAGGAGAAGGCCCTAGGAAAACATCTTGTAAATTGAACTCAGGAAAATCTAGCCACCAAATTTCAATGGTGAGAAGAGGAAGGGAGAAGAGGTTTAGGCCTGGTTGTTGGAAATGAATAAATATTTCTAGCTACATGATTATCTCTCAAGAGTAGAAACAAGAATTGCAACCTACCACTTGCAAGCCAAGCACCTTGATGAGTGGAAGGTCTCATGAAGGGGTTATATTCTTAATTTCCACACTACATAGTTAGAGAGGAACACAATAGAAGATGCAAGCCAAGACAAAACCCTTAGCTCAAGTTTCAGATAATTTTTGAGGGGTGTCATTGGTCATCTATCAAAAAAACAACAACATGTCTCTCGTCATCAGTTCATAACAAGCGACGCCCTCTGTAATATTCTATATTCACAAAGTTTTGAAGAGGAAAGTGAGAGAATAGTTGGTTCTTCATGGCATGAGCCTCAAAAATCACATCATTTGAGTTTCCATTGGTCTTTAGAATATCTAGAATCTCTTTCAAGCCTCTTCCAAGAATCTATATAAAGAAGAAAAATATTGAGAATGAAGAAGAATAATCATTTACAAATATGTGCTACCAAAATTCAAAGTTGCTTCTCCATCTACATCAGTTGTAGTGATGTTTCCTATATTGGTTGAAGAGCCAAGGAGGATAAAGGAGAAAGGGGCAAAGAGGAAGGGAGGAAGACAAAAGTAAGAGAGGAACATAGCAGAAGATGTAAGCCACGACACAACCCTTAGCTCAAGGTTCAAAATTTTTTTAAGGGGTGTCATTGGTCATCTATGGCACAACTAGTGACATGTCGCTTGTCATTAGTTCACAACAAGAGACACCTCTGTAATATTATAGATTCACGTAGTTTCGAAGAGGCCTCTTGTTTAAATTTGTTGTATTCTGCCTCTAATGCGACATTTTCTATCATACCCTTCACTAATTCATTGGATGTCTTCTTTGCGCACACATTCATCTCTTACATTGTGCTAATATCTAATTCCTGTAATACTTGCATTGGAATTTTTGATAGCACTAAGTCAGTGTGACCTAGTGCCTTGTCCCGTTCTTGCATTTTTGTCATGGGGAACTCGATTGCCCCTGTCATTATCATAATCAATCTTCATTCTCCTGCCATTGCTAAGGACTGAGAGATTGTTGGCCCTGCTTCTCTAGTCTTGGTAGTGATTGTTGTTGATTCCTCCTCTATCTGTCGCCATGAAACGATGTTTTTTTCTTTTAATAGTTGTCGCAATTCTGCCATTTGTTCTGGCATGCATCTGTTCATCTCTTCTTGTTGGCATTTTGTGTGCTAAAACACGTCATCGATGACTTATTTTACCTGGTCACCTATCTTTTCCAAATTGTCCTCGGTCAAGGCCTGAATATCCACTTCCTTAACGGCTTTGCGCTTCAATTGTTGTTTTCTGGGTCTCCTTGTATCTGACTCCTTTCTCTTCCTATCATTATGCGGTGTTGTGTGTTGAGTTATTTCCTATGGGCCCTTTCCCCTATCCTGATCTTCTCCTTCTTCTTCATCCTCATCGACCTCGTGTATTTTCGGTTGTTGCTTCTCTGATGGCCCTGTCTCTACTGGTGGAATCTTCCACTCATCGTCCCAATTGACCACCATAATGTGGCTCATCCTCTCTTCTGTCAATCTGTATTGGGTTGGAAACCACTATTGATTTGGGCCCTTCTTTGCTTGCATTTACATGTGGTGATGCCCTACCTTGAAGTGTGCCACTTCCTTGTATGCCTCAAGCACCTGTGGTGGTATGTTTTGGGTCCTCTCTACGCAGTCCCTAATAGTTTCCTTGTAAATATAGAATGCGACATGACTATCCATCTGGTGTGCCTTATGCCTCGTGTACCAACGGTTCTGATACCGAGTGACTAAAAAAGGCTTCTCCTTGACTTCCAAAAATTGATTGTCATCTGGTTCTCTCCAAGATGATAGTGTGATTAGAATTAGTAACCAGGAGTAGTGGAACTCAAACCCCTTTTATTGAACTTCCTCACAATCGATGAAAAATCCTTGTGTGATGACAATGATGAGCGTGTACATTCCTTCACTGTGATTGATGAAAAAGGCCACAAAATGTATGATGTAAGCATGTATGATTTAAGAGAAGGAAACATTTAATGGAAGATACTCCCTCCCTTTCCTATCTTGGAGGAACAATCTATGGTGAGCCGTGGTTCTTTTGAAAATGGTGGGTGTTCTACAAATATAGTGTGGCTTCCAAGAATCGTCTAGGCCCTGAGAGAGGACTTGGCTGTGTGGGATGCTCATTGAAAGAAACAACGTAACAGAGTGGTTTTGGCTCCTTTTACTAGCTATGCAATGACATAATAGAAACTCAAGTACAGGAAAAATCAAGGTCCCAACATTGATTATAGTTTTTGCACATGCAAGAGAAAACAATTCTATATGTGTGAAAAGGAGGGCGATGGATAGTCAAAAAATTCTAATGAAGAATCCAAAAAAAAACTAGCCATAAAAAATTAGCAATGCTTCGAGGACGAAGCATATGAAGGACAGATGACTTGTAATATACTTTATGTATATTACAATGTTAAATAATTACTAATTAAATGATTAATGTAATAATCATATTTTTAATGTAAAGTGGCTTTACTCATTTACATGTATTTATAGACATTGTACATTTTAATAAGAGAAATAATAATATATATTTTATAGATATCAAGTATTAAGCTTTCAGAAAGTGCGAGAATCGACCAGATATAGACTTTGATGATCAAAAAGTTCTTTGATGCATAGTGGAGCGTTCGATGCAGAGGAAAAGATGTTGATGAAGACCTCAACTACCAGATATTAAGACTAATAAACGTTAATGCGAAGTGTTGGACTATGTAACTCCTACTTGTCTTAGGTGTGATCATGTATGTGGTTGTAATGCTTATTGGTCATTATTAGATAGAGTTGGTAGCTACTTAGAGAGTCTATTCCTAGTTTGTAGGAGGTTGTTGGAACTAGTTGGATGTGAGAGATTCTCTCCAACTAGATGCTTCCTAGAATGGTGTGAGGAACTGACATAATCTGTGATTGTGCGATCAAGGTGGTTTGTCATAAAGCTTGTTGTATTCATTTTTTAATAGAGAGCACTCAATGTCTACTCTCCCATTTTCTTATAATTTTTTAGTGCCACATCAACATTAATTATTTTCTTTAGCATGATGATTTGGATATAGGTTGTTTTCTTTTACTACTATATGCAAATCAAATTCATGGTAGAATAATTACTTTTCCTCTTCTATATTGATACCCAAACCAAGTTCTCCTTGACGAGGAGAAACCCAATAGGATTAGAAATTCATTTTTGTTTTGGATTGCAAGCCATATTTTCATAGTCTTTAGTATTGGTTCAAATTCAGTGTGATTATGTCCATAGGCTTACACCTTTTAATGGAGAGGATTTCTAATGCTCCCAATATTATTGGTTATCACAATAAATGAAAGGTTGGGATTTCAAAGATTAACTTTTTTGCATGACAAAAGATATTCATTAGTCATTAAAATTGGTGATACCTGGAAGAGTGTTCACTCCACCTTTTTACCAGCTAAGCAGTGGACAGATTGTTTGACTATGGTGAACAAAGTGAGCCACTAAGATTGCATAGTCAAACGATAGATAGCATAGTGTGTTTTTTCCTTTTTACCACTTGTTAAAGCCACTAAGGTTGCAGGGTCAAACTTTAGATAGCATAGTATGTTTCTTCCTTTTTACCATTTGTTAGATAGTTTGT
This sequence comes from Picea engelmannii, assembly GCA_009831015.1. Lineage (NCBI taxonomy): Eukaryota > Viridiplantae > Streptophyta > Pinopsida > Pinales > Pinaceae > Picea > Picea engelmannii. Next base: position 1,479,875 of record ML777273.1, read on the forward strand.
AGTGTGTTGGGCATAATGTGTGTGGAGTCAATTGGGTCTAGTCTAGGTAGTTGGGAGGATTGGGTAGTTGGGAAGATTCAATGTTGAGATAGACATATATATACATCGTTGAATAACATTCAATATTGAGATAGACATATATATACATCGCTCTCTCGAGTCCACCGAGACTTTAACTAAGTCAGACATATTCCTAATAGTGTTTTAGGGGTGAAAGGGAACCTTAAATTGTGTTTGAAGGGATAACAGTTTTTGCAATTAGATCTGCTACACCCTTGACGTACGGCCATTGTTTTAGAAAAATCTACGCCATATTGCAATTTATAATGTCAGTCAACGGATTTCTAATAGTGAATTTGACACGGTGGTAAGAGCCATCCATTTTGACGCGTAATGGGCCAAAACAACCCAATTTCTCCCCATTTCCCCTCGATTATTGTTCTCTGCTCTGTCACATTATTATATTCAACTACAGGAGAGAAAGCAGTACTGCAGAGATAGAAGTTTGGCTGTGGAATGGATCGGCATGTTTTGTTACGGCTGCTGCTGAGCATCGTCTTGTTGCTTTCGTTCGTGGCTTGCACTCATCCTGCCCGCTTACAAGGGAAACCCTTCCCCTCCGATTACATACCAATCGGACAACCCTCCCACTCTTCGGATGTAATCCCCTCCCTCTACCATATCATACCATCCGGACAACCCCATTCCCCCTCCGTCTCCCAAATTATCAATATGACATTCGAACAACTACCCCCTTCATCCCCCTCCATCTCCCTCTCCCAAACTACCAATCTGACACAACTACCACTTCGTCCACTCCCGTTCAACTAACTGCCGTCATCGTCTACCCTTCGAACTCCTCTCCCTCCCCTTCCGGCTCCGTCCACTACCCTTCGAACTCCTCTACCTCCCCTTCCGGCTCCGTCCACTACCCTTTGAACTCCACTCCCTCCGCTTCCGGCTCCGTCTACTACCCTTTGAACTCCACTCCCTCCCCTTCCGTCTCCGTCGTCTACCCTTCGAACTCCTCTCCCGCCACCGCCTACGCCTCCTCCAACCAAAGTATCAATAGGACAGTCGCACAACCCCCCCACCTCTCTTCCTCTTCCCCTTTCGCCGGGGTTTCTCGTGGCGGGCTGAACCTCTTAGGAAAAATAGGAATTGCAATAGCTGTGATTGTGGTGTCGCTAGTTATTTTGAAAGCTGTGTTGAAGGCATTCAAGAAAGCCTCCCACCGTGATAATGACAACGATTTAAAGACGGACACAACTGGACAAGTCGCCAACCCTGGTGGGAAAATTTTGGAGGAGGGCATTAGAGACATACGCACGCACACAGTGGAGGAACTGAACTCTTTGGAGGAGGGCATAGACATACGCACCTACAAAATGGAGGAACTGACCAACGCCACTAACAACTTCACAACTAAAGTAGGACAGGGCGTCTCTGGATTTGTGTATCGTGCCAATTTCCCAGGCGATAGAATAGGCGCCGTCAAAAGAGCCACAGATTTAGATCCCAATTTATTCAAACAAGAATTATCTGTGCTTCTTAGACTTAAGCGTCATCCTCATCTTGTAGATCTCATCGGATTGTGTTTAGAACCAGGTGCGCTATTATTCCCTTTAGAATATTTGCATGAAAGTAGTTAATTGCAAGTAGTTTGTCTAAACATTGAGCATTCTTTCTCGTTAATTATTTATTTGTGAAGGGCTCTCGTTAATTGAGAGACCGTGTAGATTTAAGATTATTGGTTTACTTTCAAAGACCAATCAAATTTTATATTTATATATTTATGGTATTTTCAAATTTCAGCTAATTTTTTTTTATAAAGGTGTAATCAAGGAATCTTTGAAATGCGCACCAAGCCACCCCAAAAGTTGGAGAAGTGCTCCAAGTTTCCAAGATGCCTTCCATTATTCATTACATAGCGAAGGTTTGTCAAGTCAACCCACGAAACCGATTGGCACCATTGTCGGCCAATAAAACTTAAAGTACATTGTGGAGATTGGTAGTTCGTCAATCCAAGAAAACCGATTGGCACCACTATCGGCCAATAAGACATGAAAATATTTTAATCATTCTCGATATGAGATGTAAACCTTTCTTCATAAGTATGTATGTCCCACATCTTTGTATAAATCTTCCTTATGACAAAAGGTTGGCCATTCATCAATTGAATAATACTCTTAACTTTAACAACGCATTGAAAATGATTAAGTATGAAATGACAAAGCATTTATCCTTCATTGGGCCCAAATTCAAAAAGATTCTGGATAGACTGTAAAGGAGATACTACTGAAGCTAGAGTGTTCAGAATTCTTGGGTCTATGGTTCCTTTATTTAAGCCAAAATCCTTCCACCAATCTGCCAGCCAAATTGGTGGCCTTCCAGTTGTGGCTGTGTTAATATTGCCTAATTTGACTAGAGTTAAAAAGTCTTCTTGTAAAATAAAATTCCACCACAGTGCTTTATAGCTTGGATAGTTATAATCAGTTTCTGGGAAAAGAATTTCTCGATTCCTTTCTCGCCAATGAAATAGCAATCTTGGTCTATTGAGACAAAAATATTGTTGATTATTTCCCAAATTATCCCGGATATCTGAGATAAGATCAATATCATGAAACCTGTGAGTTAGGGCTTCTTGTGCTTCTATTGCCTTTTGAGTTGTTCGAGCAAGAATTGGTGCAAGCACATTTGAAATCCTTCTGGTTTGGATTTCTGGGACTAAATTGTGAAAGATAATTTGGCTTGTTTGGTTCAACAACTTGGTACTCCTTAATTCCCAGTGAGGCCTCCATTCAGACTCATATGTTTCCCAATTTAGAGTATCAAGAACATTCACTAATACTTCAGAACCATTTCTGAATTGGACGGAGATAACCATACAAGAAGCCTGCAAATGTTCTCTACTTAAGAAATATGGGATAGAGTTTGTAGATCGCTTGATATGTTCAACCGAAAAATCAAAATTGCTAAATAATGCTTGCCATCTAGCAAACTTAGCATCACTTGGAGATTTGATTTCTTTATTCAATACCTTATTCATAGCAGCAGCATCAGTTTTTAAAAGAAATTTATTATAAATAAGAAATATTTCGAATTTGTGGATGGCATTTAAGGCTGCTTTTATTTATTTATCTAAGGCTGAATAGTTCTTTTCAGCTGTTTGCCAAAGGCTTGAAGCAAATTGCATAATTTCTTCCTTTTTTTCTATTCCCTTGTTGTCTGACTTGTTGGAGGACTGCTCCCCATCCAATATTGCTGGCCTCTGTTTCTACTATTTTAGGGAGGTCATCATAAAAAATATATAAAATAGGAAGATTTTTAGCCTTGGAATTAATATTCCTGACTGCTTGAGAATGTTCTTCAGTCCAATGGCTGGGGTATTTCTTTAACCTGTCATTTAGCAATTTTATGTCTTGGGCACATTCTTTGTAGAAGTGACTAATGTAGTTCAGACTACCCAAGAATCTTTGCAACTGGACTTTATTAGTTATTTTGTTAGCAAATTTATCAGCAAATTTAATTGCATGTGTCTGCAGAGTAAGTTCTCCATTTTTGATAGTATGGACTAGGTACTTGATTTCTGTTTGGAATAATTCAAGTTTCTTTCTCGAAAAAACTAGGTCTACTTGTTTGATTATTTGCAGAAACTTTTTCAAATGTTTGAAATGTTGATCTATAGAAGAAAAGAAGACAAGTATATCATCAATATATACAATCAGCTAGTCAAAATAGGGCTTTAAAGTGTCGTCCATGACTTTCTGGAATTTAGCTGGTGCATTTTTTAGGCCAAATGGCATAACATTCAATTCATAATGTCCTGCTGGTATACTAGAAGTTGTTTTAAATTTATCTTCTTCTTTAACAACTACTTGCCAAAATCCTGACTTTAGATCAAATTTTGAAAATATTTTGGCTCCACCAATTCTAGTAACCAGGATAGTCTTATTTGGAATGGGGTATGTGTGATCAGCCAAAACCTTTTTTAAAGGCTTATAATTTATTACTAGCCTTGGGACACCTCTAACTTGTTCAGAATGTTTATTTACATAGAATCCATAACAGTTCCAGGGACCAGTGGATTCTCTGATAAGCCCTTTTTTAAGGAGGCCCTTGATTTCTTCTGCACATAGACTTTGATATTCAGCATTCATAGGGATAGCTTTGCTCTTGCAAGGTTTTCCTTGATATTCTTCTTTGTAGGGGAGTGAGACCTCATGCTTTTTCTGCTTCCAGAAGGCTGTGGGATATTCTGAACATACTTGATCAATAAATTCTTGTTTCAACAAAATAATTTTTTGTTGAATTTGTCCTTGTTTTAACTGTTCTCTAATCCTGATATTGGCTTGTTGTCCCTTTAATTCTTCTATTTTCAGGATTTTATTATGTATGATTTTTACCATATTTGATTCCCTATGAGTAGATACAAAAGGAAGTTTTATAGCTATCCTTTTATCCTCAGAAGTAGAAGGAATGTTGATGAAGTAACCAGGCTTGTTTTTGGCCACCATAGTAGTTCCATGAGGTTCATCTGTTGCCAAAAATGGTGTTCCCAAGGTGCAAGCTATAGGAATATCAGCTAGCATAAATCTTAAGTGCAGACAAAAATGTTTGAAGCAAAGGGTAGCTTCAAGAACATCAAAAGAGATTTCTATTGGAATGTTTCCCAACCCAACAACACTTGTTTGAGTCTTTTGCCAAAATTGTATAGGAATAATCTCTTCATTTAATAGATTGAGATCAGATCCTGCGTCTAGCAGAGTTTTTAGTCGAAAAGGAATTCCTTGGATTTTTAAATCCGTGATGACATGGTACTTCTGGTGTTGTATAGCAACCATCTGCTCTTCCTTTTGTTATGTTCTATTCTCTTGATCTTTGATAGACTTTTTGAGTTTACCTATCTCTTTTCCTAGTTTTGAGATAGAGATGGTTTGGATAGAACAACATATTGGTTTTGTTGAGCATGGTTTGACGGAAGCTTTTGAGAAGTTTCTGGGCTTGAATAAATTTGAAAACCTCTTCCATTCATAAAAGGAAATGAGCATATCCCTTTTATTCATATAACTTTGCCATTCTTTTGATAGATCGGTTTTCTCCTTTTGTGAAGTATTTAAGGAAAAGCTTTATGAGCTTGAATGAGTAAAAATATCCCAATTTAACATAGATTTCATCCATTCTGAATTTTTTCTCTGCTTTTTGCATCCATACATTAGACCAAGGAATTTTCAATTTCTGGTTTAGATGGTTGTCTAAGATCTGAAGGTATAACTGCTTGGCACCTTCTATTTATTTCTGTACAAGGAATGGATTTTATAACAAGAATATTTGGTTCATGGGGAAAAGGAAAGTCAAAACATTGTGGATGAGGACAAGGTTCCTTGGTTGTAGAGTTTGTGGGTGGAAGATTACGATGGCTATGTTCAAATTGTAACTAGTCTTCTTCTTTGAATGTAGAAAGAGTAGATAACATAACCAATTTTCCACAATCTAAACATTGAATAGTATATGGATCATGGCCAACAGATATTGCCAAAGGTTGAAGAGATGGATGGAGACAAAAGGATGAAGTAGATGATGAGGAAGAAACTGAAGATTTATTATGGGATAGAGATCTTTGTGGAAAGGAAATGACTGCAGAAGATGTAGATTCTTTTATTTGAGAAAAAGTGATAGATCTTGGAATAGGGAACCGTGAGGAGGAGGTCAAAGAGCTACATGTCATCATGGGAAATGCTAAGACATAATCTAATGGAAGAAGAGGAAAGCATGAGCCTATAAATATGAGAAGCCTACATGTATAAGTGTATAGCCATAGGGAAAATAATGAGAAGATTATGAAATATTAGGAAGATATACTTCAGTGTTTTAACATGCTACAGAGGCAAGCCAATAAAGACTCCGGCACAAAGCAAGCATCTAGTGCTAAAGAAGTGACAGCATCCATATCCCATAGAAGAAGGGATGATCATGAGAATGAAATAAAATCAAGGATTATGATTAGGCATCATCATTCCCTAGAGAAATCCATTAGGAGAGCTCATGCAATTTCAGGGATTGGGAGCATCCAAAGTGTGTCCCCTGTCATAAGGTAGAGGAGAACGCCTCAGGAAAACATCTTGGAAGTTGAACTCAGGAAAATCTAGCCACCAAATTTCAATGGTGAGAAGAGGAAGGGAGAAGAGGTTTAGGCTTGGTTGTTGGAAATGAATAAATATTTCTAGCTACATGATTATCTCTCAAGAGTAGAAACAAGAATTGCAACCTACCACTTGCAAGCCAAGCACCTTGATGAGAGGAAGGTCTCATGAAGGTGTTATATTCTTAATTTCCACACTACATAGTCAGAGAGGAACACAATAGAACATGCAAGCCAAGACAAAGCACTTAGCTCAAGTTTCAGATAATTTTTGAGGGGTGTCATTGGTCATCTATCGGAAAAAAGAAAAAATGTCTCTTGTCATCAGTTCATAACAAGCGATGCCCTCTGTAACATTCTATATTCACAAATTTTTGAAGAGGAAAGCGAGGGATTAGTTGGTTCTTCATGGCATGAGCTGCAAAAATCACATCATTCGAGTTTCCATTGGTATTTAGAATATTTAGAATCTCTTTCAAGCCTCTTCCAAGAATATATATAAAGAAGAAAAATATTGAGAATGAAGAAGAATAATCATTTACAAATATGTGCTGCCAAAATTCAAAGTTGCTTCTCCATCTACATCAGTTGCGGTGATGTTTCCTATATTGGTTGAAGAGCTGAGGAGGATAAAGGAGAAAGGGGCAAAGAGTAAGAGAGGAACAAAAAAGTAAGAGAGGAACATAGCAGAAGATGTAAGCCAAGACGCAACCCTTAGCTCAAGGTTCAAAATATTTTTAAGTTGTGTCATTGGTCATCTATGGGAAAACTATTGACATGTTTCTTGTCATTAGTTCACAACAAGAGACACCTCTGTAATATTATAGATTCATGTAGTTTCGAGGAGGCATCCTGTTTAAATTTGTTGTATTCTGCCTCTAATGCGACATTTTCTTCCATAACCTTCACTAATTCACTGGATGTCTTCTCTACGCACACATTCATCTCTTACATTGTTCTAATCTGTAATTCCTTTAATACCTCCATTGGAATTTTTGATAGCACTAAGTCAATGTGACCTAGTGCCTTGGCCCATTCTTGCATTTTTTTCATGGGGAACTCGATTGCCCCTATCATTATCGTAATCAATATTCATTCTCCTGCCACTGCTAAGGACTAAGAGATTGTTGGCCCTCCTTCTCTAGTCCTGGGAGTCATTGTTGTTGATTCCTCCTCTATCTGTCGCCATGAAACGATGTTTTCTTCTTTTAATAGTTGTCCCGATTCTGCCATTTGTTCTGGCATGCATCTGTTCATCTCTTCTTGTTGGCATCTTGCATGCTGAAACACGTATTCGATGACTTATTTTACCTGGTCACCTATCTTCTCCAAATCGTCCTTGGTCAAGGCCTGGATAGCCACTTCCTTAATGGCTTTTCACTTCAATCATTATTTTCTGGGTCTCCTTGTATCCGACTCCTTTCTCTTCCTATCATTACGCGGTGTTGTGCGTTGAGTTATTTCCTATGGGCCCTTTCCCCTGTCCTGGTCTTCTCCTTCTTCTTCATCGTCATCGACCTCGTGTATTTTCGATTGTTGCTTCTCTAATGGCCCTGTCTCTACTGGTGGAATCTTCCACTCATCATCCCAATTGACCACCATAATGTGGCTCATCCTCTCTTCTGTCAATCTGTATTGGGTTGGAAACCACTATTGATCTGGGCCCTTCTTCGCTTGAATTTACATGTGGTGATGCCCTACCTTGAAGTGTGTCACTTCCTTGTATGCCTCAAGCACCTGTGGTGGTATGTTTTGGGTCCTCTCTATGCAGTCCCTAATAGTTTCCTTGTAAATATAGAATGCGACATGACTATCCATCCGATGTGCCTTATGCATCGTGTACCAAAGGTTCTGATACCGAGTGACTAAGAAAGGCTTCTCCTTGACTTCCAAAAATTGATTATCATCTGGTTCTCTCCAAGATGATAGTGTGATTAGAATTAGTAACCAGGAGTAGTGGAACTCAAACCCCTTGTATTGAACTTCCTCACAATCGATGAAAAATCCTTGTGTGATGACAATGATGAGTGTGTACATTCCTTCACTCTGATTGATGAAAAAGGCCACAAAATGTATGATGTGAGCATGTATGATTTAAGAGAAGGAAACATTCAATGGAAGATACTCTCTCCCTTTCATATCTTGGAGGAACAATCTATGGTGAGTCGTAGTTCTTTTGAAAATGGTGGGTGTTCTACAAATATAGTGTGGCTTCCGAGAATCGTCTAGGCCCTGAGAGAAGACTTGGCTGTGTGGGACACTCATTGAAAGAAACAACATAACAGAGTGGTTTTGGCTCCTTTTATTAGCTATGCAATGACAAAATAGAAACTCAAGTACAAGAAAAATCAAGGTCCCAACATTGATTATAGTTTTTGCACATGCAAGAGAAAACAATTCTATATGTGTGAAAAGGAAGGCGATGGATATTCAAAAAATTCTAATGAAGAATCCAAAAAAAATCTAGCCATAAAAAATAGCAATTCTTCGAGGACGAAGCATTTGAAGGACATATGACTTGTAATATACTTTATGTATATTACAATGTTAAATAATTACTAATTAAATGATTAATGTAATAATCATATTTTTAATGTAAAGTGACTTGACTCATTTACATGTATTTATAAACATTGTACATTTTAATAAGAGAAATAATAATATATATTTTATATATATCAAGTATTAAGCTTCCAGAAAGTGTGAGGATCGACCAGATATAGACTTTGATGATCAAGAAGTTTTTCGATGCATAGTGGAGCATTCGATGCAAAGGAAAAGATGTTGATGAAGACCTCAACTACCAAATATTAAGACTAATAGACGTTAATGCGAAGTGTTGGACTATGTAACTCCTACTTGTCTTATGTGTGATCATGTATGTGGTTGTAATGCTTATTGGTCATTATTAGATAGAGTTGGTAGCTACTTAGAGAGTCTATTCCTAGTTTGTAGGAGGTTGTTGGAACTAGTTGGATGTGAGAGATTCTCTCCAACTAGATGCTTCCTAGAATGGTGTGAGGAACTGACATAATCTGTGATTGTGCGATCAAGGTGGTTTGTCACAAAGCTTGTTGTATTTATATGTACTCTATTTCATTTTTTTAATAGAGAGCACTCAATGTCTACTCTCCCATTTTCTTATAATTTTTTAGTGCCACATGAACATTAATTATTTTCCTTAGCATGATGATTTGGATATAGGTTGTTTTCTTTTACTGCTATATGCAAATCAAGTTCATGGTAGAATAATTACTTTTCCTCTTCTATATTGATACCCAAACCAAGTTCTCCTTGACCACGAGAAACCTAATAGGATTAGAAATTCATTTTTGTTTTGGATTGCAAGCCATATTTTCATAGTCTTCAGTATTGGTTCAAATTCAGTGTGATTATGTCCATAGGATTACACCTATTGGAAATGCCCAAATCAATGACTTTTTAATGGAGAGGATTTCTTATGCTCCCAATATTATTGGTTATCACAATAAATGAAAGGCTGGGATTTCAAACATTAACTTTTTTGATTGACAAAAGATATTCATTAGTCATTAAAATTGGTGATACCTGGAAGAGTGTTCACTCCACCTTTTTACCAGCTAAGCAATGGACAGATTGTTTGACTATGGTGAACAAAGTGAGCCACTAAGATTGCATAGTCAAACGATAGATAGCATGGTGTGTTTTTTCCTTTTTACCACTTGTTAAAGACACTAAGGTTGCATGGTCAAACTTTAGATAGCATAGTGTGTTTCTTCCTTTTTACCATTTGTTAGATAGTTTGTAGTGTGTTGGGCATAATGTGTGTGGAGTCAATTGGGTTTAGACTAGGTAGTTGGGAGGATTGGTTGTTAACCTCCCTATCAGATTCAATTCCTATAAGTGACATGTTAATGACTCTTAAAGGAGTATGGTTGTTCTGGGTTAATGCCTTGATTAAATGTTTGGCCCTCCATATTCTGTCATTTTGAAAAGCAGAGACCTCCATATTCTGTCATTTTGAAGAGTAGGGACAGATAGATTTTGGTTGACTGGTTATTGTGTGCCTGAGTAAGATTTGTATACTACCTGCATCCTATCTGAAGTTTTCTCCTTCTGTATGCAGGGTCTATCCCTTACTGGCTTGGTAAAATCAGATCCATTTCGCGGACAATCTTACTTCCCTCGATCGGGTTCATTTGCTCATAGTTGATCTTGGTAAGTGTGTGGGGTTAGCCTGGATCCCTCATGAATAAAACATTGAAAACTCGATATGGTGACTTCTATTACAAGAATGTTCTGCAAGAGCGGATTTAGTCACACGGTTGTGAAGTATATCTGCACTATGCTCTTTCAACCTTACTGGAAGGGAGAATGTAACAGAGTACACAAATTTTCACTATTTGAAATTGATTAACAATATATAACCTGTTGCTCAACATTCGATGTTGAGATAGACATATATATACACTGTTGAATATATCATTGAATGTTGGGTAGACATAGCCAACATTGAATGTTGGAATAGACATATA
>ML777273.1:1510625-1542230 GCA_009831015.1 Picea engelmannii
CAATAAAGACTCTAGCACAAAGCAAGCATCTAGTGCTAAAGAAGTGACAACATCCATATCCCATAGAAGAAGGGATGATCATGGGAATGAAATAAAATCAAGGATTATGACTAGGCATAATCATTCCCCAGATAAATCCATTAGGACAGCTCATGCAATTTCAGGGATAGGGAGCATCCAGAGTGTGTCCCCTGTCATAAGGCAAAGGAGAAGACCTGAGGAAAACATCTTGCAAGTTTAACTCAGGGAAATCAAGCCACCTAATTTCAATGGTGAGAAGAGGAAGGGAGAAGAGGTTTAGGCCTGGTTGTTGGAAATGAATAAATATTTCTAGCTACATGATTATCTCTCAAGGGTAGAAACAAGAATTTCAACCTACCACTTGCAAGGAAAGACAACCATGTGGTGGGATCAACTTAAGCAAGACAAGCACCTTAATGAGAAGAAGGTCTCATGAAGGTGTTATATTCTTAATTTCCACACTAAAGAGTCAGAGAGGAACACAATAGAAGATGCAATCCAAGATAGAACCCTTAGCTCAAGTTTCAGATAATTTTTGAGGGGTGTCGTTGGTAATCAATGGGACAAACAACAACATGTCTCTTGTCATCAGTTCATAAAAAGTGACACCCTCTGTAATATTATAGATTCATAAAGTTTTGAAGAGGAAAGCGAGAGATGAGTTGGTTCTTCGTGGCATGAGCCTGAAAAATCACATCATTCGAGTTTCCATTGGTCTTTAGAATATCTAGAATCTCTTTCAAGCCTCTTCCAAGAATCTATATAAAGAAGAAAAATATTGAGAATGAAGAGGAATAATCATTTACAAATATGTGCTACCAAAATTCAAAGGTGCTTCTCCATATACATCAGTTGCAGTCATGTTTCCTATATTGTTTGAAGAGCCAAGGAGGATAAAGGAGCAAGGGGCAAAGAGTAAGAGAGGAACATAGAAAAAGATGTAAGCCAAGACGCAAACCTTAGGTCAAGGTTCAAATTTTTTTAAGGGGTGTCATTGGTCATCTATGGGACAACTAGTGACATGTCGATTGTCATTAGTTCACAACAAGAGACACCTTTGTAATATTATAGATTCACGTAGTTTCGAAGAGGCCTCATGTTTAAATTTTTTGTATTCCACCTTTAATCTGACATTTTCTGTCATAACCTTCACTAATTCGTCGGATGTCTTCTCTGCGCGCACATTCATCTCTTACATTGCGCTCATCTATAATTCATGTAATACCTCCATTGGAATTTTTGATAGCACTAAGTTAGTGTGACCTAGTGCCTTGGCCCGTTCTCGCATTTTCATCATGGGGAAATCGATTGCCCCTGTCATTATCATAATCAATCTTCATTCTCCTGCCACTGCTAAGGAATGGGAGATTGATGGCCCTGCTTCTCTAGTCTTGGTAGTGGTTGTTGTTGGTTCCTCCTCTATTTGTCTCCATGACATGATGTTTGTTGTTTTTAACAGTTGTCACAATTATGTCATTTGTTCCGCCATTCCTCTGTTCATCTCTTCTTCTTGGCATCTTATGCACTGAAACACGTTGTCGATGACTTATTTTACCTGGTCACCTGTATTCTCCAAATCATCCTCGTTCAAGGCCTGGATAGCCACTTCCTTAACGGCTTTGTGCTTTATCCATTGTTGTCTAGGTCTCCTTGTATTTGGCTCCTTTCTCTTCCTATCATTACGTGGTGTTGTTTATTGAGTTGTTTCTTATGGGCCCTTTCCCCTGTCCTGATCATCTCCTTCTTCTTCATTCTCATTAACCTCGTCTATTTTCAGTTGTTTCTTGTCTGATAGCCCTGTCTCTACTGGTGGAATCTTCCACTCATTGTCCCAATCGAACATAATGTGGCTCATCCCCTCTTCTATCAATCTGTATTGGGTTGGAAACCACTGTTGATCTGGGCCCTTCTTTACTTGCACATACATGTGGTGATGCCCTACCTTGAAGTGTGTCACTTCCTTGTATGCCTTAACCACCTATGGTGGTATGTGTTGGGTCCTCTCTATGCAGTCCCAGATAGTTTCCTCATAAATATAGAATGTGACATTACTATCCATTTGGTATGCCTTATGCATCATGTACCAAAGGTTTTGATACCACGCGACTAAGAAAGGATTCTCCTTGACTCCCAAAAATTGATTGTGATCTGGTTCTCTCCAAGCTGATAGTGTGATTAGAATTAGTAACGAGGAGTAGTGGAACTCAAACCCCTTGTATTGCACTTCCTCACAATTGATGAAAAATTATTTTAACAAAAACGTTGCGCGGTTCATCTCGACACTCTCGACACTCTTGACACATTGATCTACTACCACTATGATTATTTTTGGCACTTGATCTTTTATGCACTTCCTTAATATATTATAGGCTAAGGATTGTGTCACAAACCTTACTATCAAGTCGTATATGTTTACGACATCAAATCCACTATGTCCACAGAATGTATGGAATTTATCTTTCATGCTCTCAGAAAGAATCTTTTCGTTCTTCATGTAAAAAAACAATGATGTGGGGTCCTCCCCTTGTGACGAAAAACATGTAATGCATGCTATTAAATCAATATCAATGGACACTGGCCTGTCAAGCCACATGTATCCCTTGTGCACACAAATTAGCAACATTTTTACGCACACATTGATCTCTCGTCTCCTTCCAAAATGCGGTATATTGAACAGGTTTATAAGTCCTGCCTTCTGCAACCCCCTAGCCCACACATGCAGATCAATGACTATCATATGGGTCTCAAAACTAATAGAATTTATCAAAAACTTGCTAAGTAATATCTCTAAAAAATTCTTTTCATCATTGATCTCATTGTCTGGATACTTAAGTGATGGTATCATCCCTAACATATCCCCTTCAACAATGACTCCCTCTGGAATCGGTGGTTCCACTAGTGGCTACTTTGTGTCCTTTTGTAAGTTTACGTGCTTTGCAGATGGATTTCTTGGTGGGATATAATCCCAGGGAATGTTTCTGTTGAGTACGGGGCCTCTTTTGTTTCCTCAACTATTGGTGGCATTGTGGGCTGACCGCGCACTTTCTTTGGTACTGACGCTAACGCTCCTGCTACTTTTGGTGGTGCCATATTCTTCTGCAACTAGTTCTTTGTAACTTTGTTTTGAACTTCATCTCTATAACTTTGTCTCTAAAACTTGGCTCTGTATGGAAACTCTAGGTGACAATAATCTTCCCTCGTTGGTCCTTTGTGTGCTTTTATACTACATTTCCAGTTGTAGCTTCCCTTCACGCCTAAAATTTCTATCTAATCCACTAGTGGTTGGCATTCACTGCCTACTTTAATGCTCCATTACTCTGTATATTCGATGAATTTTCCATTCGATTCCACAATTTGTCATGATCTCCTGCATTTATTGTTACATGATGCCACTAATTCTTCGCCATGGTATCCCTGTACTGCACATCCCGCCATGGACTGTTTTAATTGCTCTTAGTTTTCATTTGTTTAATCTTTTCTTTCTACACGATATCTTCCTTCTACGTGATATTTTTCTCCTGCATGATTTTTCTTCCTTCATTTGTGCATTCTTTTGCCTTCTTCTTTCTCTTGTGCGACATTTTCCTACTTTTCCTCTAACCTTAACTTCTTAGACTTCTCAACCTTCAACTCATTTCCTAAACCCTTTTTGTACTTCTTCCTATTTAACTTGCTTTTTATTTCTGTTTCTATCTTTTCTTCCTATATTACACTATTATATAAGTTAATCTACACAACTCCTCTTATGCGCAGAAGGACAACCTTTCCTGTGCAGTTTCATCCAAATCCCATTTACTATTCCTTCCATGACATGTCCATCTAACAGTTCTAACTGAACAATACCTGCATCAGTCACATATCTGATTTCATATGGTCTGAGCCAATGCACCCTGAACTTTCCTAGGTATTGTAAGAACTTATTGTCATAGAGAAGTACTAGATCTCCTGTCTTGAAATTCTTTTTTTTTATGTGTGTACCATGACATGCCTTTTCGCGTGCCTCTTGTACTTGATGATGGAACCCTATAACAAATCGTTCTTCCTCTAACACTAGTAGTTGTGATAGTCTTTCTTCTACTACACCGAAATCCATAAGGTCTGTCATCGCAACAATGTGCATACACAGTATAAGAAACTCTATGGAAATTATTGTTTCCTGACCATATGCTAATCTAAAGGGTGTTTGTCCTATCAACTTCTTGCATGTAGTTCTATAATCCCATAACACTGCAAGGATCCTTAAATCAATCTGTATTGGGTTGGAAACCACTGCTAATATGGGCCCTTCTTTGCTTGCACGTACATGTGGTGATGCCCTACCTTGAAGTGTGTCACTTCCTTGTATGCCTCAACCACATGTGGTGGTATGTGTTGTGTCCTCTCTACGTAGTCCCTGATAGTTTCCTTGTAAATATAGAATGCGACATTACTATCTATCTAGTGTGCCTTATGCGTCATATACCAAAGGTTCTGATACCGCACGACTAAGAAAGGATTCTCCTTGACTCCCAAAAATTGATTGTCATTTGGTTCTCTCCAAGACGATAGTGTGATTAGAATTAGTAACCAGGAGTAGTGGAAATCAAACCCCTTGTATTGCACTTCCTCACAATCGATGAAAATTTAGCTTAAAAAAAACATTGCCCGGTTCATCTAGACACTCTCGACACATTGATCTGCTACCACTATGATTGTTGTTGGCACTTGATCTTTTATGCACTTCCTTAATATATTGCAGGCTAAGGATTGCATCGCAAACCTTATCGTCGAGTCATATATGCTTGCGACATAAAATACATGATGTCCACATAATGTATGGAATTTATCTTTCATGCCCTCAGAAAGAGTCTTTTCGTTCTTCCTGTAAAAAAACAGTGATGTGGGGTCCTCCCCTTGTGACAAAAAACATGTAATGCACACTATTAAATCAATATCAATGGACACTAGAATGTCAAGCCACATGTATCCCTTGTGCACACAACTTAGCAACATTTTTATGCACACATTGATCTCTTGCCTCGTTCCAAAATGTGGTATATCGAACATGTTTATAAGTCCTTCCTTTTGTAACCCCCTAGCCCACGCATGCAGATCAATGACTATCATATGGGTCTCAAAACTAATAGAATTTATCAAAAACTTGCTAAGTAATATCTCTGAAAACTTATTTTCATCATTGATCTCTTTGTCTACATACATAAGTGCTAGTATCAGCCCTTACATATCCCCTTCAACAATGACTCCCTCTGGAATTGGTGGTTCCACTAGTGGCTACTTTGTGTCCTTCTGTAAGTTGACGTGATTTGTAGACGGATTTCTTGGTGGGATATAATCCCAGGGAATATTTCTATCGAGGACAAGGCCTCTTTTGTTTCCTCGACTATTGGCGACGTTGCCGGCTGACCGCACACTTTCTTTGGTACTGACGTTGATGCTCCTACTACTTTTGGTGGTGCCATATTCTTCTACAACTAGTTCTTTGTAACTTTTTTTGAACTTCATCTCTGTAACTTTGGCTCTAAAACTTGGCTCTGTATGGAAATTCTAGGTGACAATAATCTTCCCTCGTTGGTCCTTTGTGTGCTTTTATACTAAATTTCTAGTTGTAGCTTCCCTTGATGCCTAAAATTTCTATCTAATCCACTAGTGGTTGGCATTCGTTGCCTACTTTAATGCTCCATTACTCTGTATCTTCGATGAATTATCCATTCGATTCTACAATTTGTCATGATCTTATGCATTTATTGTTACACGACGCCACTAATTCTTCGCCATAGTATCCCTTTACTTCACATCCTGCCATGGATTGTTTTAATTGCTCTTAGTTTTCATTTGTTTAATCTTGCCTTTCTGCATAATATCTTCCTTCTACGCGATCTCTTCCTCCTGCATGATTTTGCTTCCTTCATTTGTGCATTCTTCTGCCTTTTTCTTTCTCTTGTGCGACATTTTCCTTCTTTTCCTCTAACCTTAAATTCTTAGACTTCTCAACCTCCAACTCATTTCCTGAACCCTTTTAGTACTTCTTCCTATTTTACTTGATTTTTCTTTCTTTTTCTATCTTTTCTTCCTATATTACACTATGATACAAGTTAATCTACACAACTCCTCTTGTGCGCGGAAGGACAACCTTTCCTGTACAGTTTCAGTCGAATCCCATTTATTATTCCTTCCATGACTTGTCCATCCAATAGTTCTAACTGAACAATACCTGCGTCAGTCACATATATGATTGCGTATGGTCTGAGCCAGTGCATCCTGAACTTTCGTGGGTATTGTAAGAACTTACTGTCATAGAGCAGTACTAGATCTCCTATATTGAAATTCTTTTTCTTGATGTGTCTATCATGCCATGCCTTTTCGTGTGCCTCTTGTACTTGATGATGGAACCTTGCAATAAATCATTCTTCCTCTAACACTAGTAGGTGTGATAGTATTTCTTCTACTGCACTGAAATCCATAAGGTCTGTCATCACAACAATGTGCATACATGGTATAAGAAACTCTATGGGAATTACTGTTTCCTGACCATATGCTAATCTAAAGGGTGTTTGTCCTATCAACTTCTTGCATGTAGTTCTATAATCCCATAACACTACAAGGATCCTTAAATCATAGTCATTTGATCCTACATTACAAACCTTGGTCAATGCATTCTCCAATATCTTATTGAAGGCCTCCACAGTTCCATTAGCTTGTGGGTGATATGGAGTGCTCTTCCAATGTTGAATATGGAACTCTTCTGTTAATGCTGCAATTGTCTTTTTCAAAAAGTGAGTCCCTTGGTCGCTCATCAGTACTTTAGGACACCCAAACCATGTAACTATGTTCTTGGATAAGAATCGTACAGTTGTCTTCACACTACAATTTGTAACTAGTTCTGCCCTTACCCATATTTTCAAGTAGTATGTCACAGTAATTATGTACATGTCTCTTGTTCTCCACGCTAGTGAATTAATCGGTCCAAAAAAATCCACTGCCCATTTGTCAAACTCCTGCAAGGTAACTTGTAGATTAAAAGAAATCTCATCTATTCACGATGGTCTTCCTATTCTCTAGAAAACTTCACAACTTTGACAATACTCCTTTGCATCTTTATGGAGGGTGGGCCACCATATACCTACCTGTAAGATCTTTTGTGTTGTATCCTTTCTTGCATAATGACCCCTTGCAATTCCATCATGCACCTTTGTGAGGATAATTGGTCTCTCATGCTCTACCACACATTGTCACAGTATCCCATCATTTCCCAACTTGTATAAATTTCCTGCGATCAACTGATAATTTGTTTCTTTAACCACCAACTGATTTTTTTGTGCTACTGTCATATCAGATGGGGCCACTCCTCTGCTCAAATATTGGAGAATTTCTGCAAAATGGTCTTCTACCATTTGAAATGAGAATAAATGCACATCTAGTAAACTATCATCTAGGTTCCCTGCGTCATCTCCCGTTAGTATCTGCGACAAATGGTTTGGTCCTTCATTCAATTTCCCTAGCTTCACAATAACTTTGAAATCATACTCTTGGAATAAAAATAACCATCTGCATATTCTTCGCCCAAACAGTGCCTTGTTTACTAGATATCTAAGTGTAGAGTGGTCCGTATACATATTGAAATGGGACCCCAACAAATAGTGTCTGAAATTATACAAAGCATAAACCATTGCCAAGCCTTCCCTTTCTGTTGCCATGTAATACTTCTCAGTAGTAGACAACTTCCTTCTAGTGAAATCATTTGGATGATCTAACTTTCCCTCTCTTGGTTGGGCTAACACTTCACTAAGCGCTATCAACGATGCATCCACATGAATGTGAAACTTTTTCTGCAAATCTGGGAACACCAGAATGGGCACATTTACTTTCTATTTGAAAACATCCAGATCCTTCTGACAGTCTTTGTTCCACTGAAAATTAGCTTATTTCTTCAATAAATTCTCCATTGGAGTTGTAATCTGTGCATAACCTTTAATAAATTTCCTATATATCCGGTAAGGCCCAAAGTTGTTCTCAACTATCTCACTAATTTAGGCGATGGAAAATTAAAAATTATTATTATTTTGGCAAGATCATCTAACAAACCCTACTTGCAAACCACATGGCCTAGAAATATACCAATTGGTGTGCATAAAATACATTTCTTCAAATTTAATGAAAGTTGGTATTGTCTACATATATCAAGAATTGGCCTTAGAGTTTCTATGTGATCTTTCAATCGGCTACAGACAGTCCAATCATCTAAGTACACTTCAAGAAACTTATGAATAAACTCCTTAAAGGTTGTGACAACTACTCTAGAAAACACATGTGCATTATTTAATCCAAACGACATCATTGTGTACCGATAGCTTTCTTATTTTGTCACAAATGTCGTCTTATGTCTATCTTCTAGTGTAATTTTTATCTGATGGTATCTTGAAAATCCATCGGTGAACGAGTAGGCCTCCTTCCCTACTACATTTTCTAATAATTCATCTATAAAGGGGGTCAAAAATGGGTCATGCAAACAAGTATCATTCAACTTCCTTAGGTCTACACAAATTCTAATTCCCCCCGTTTTATTATCTTGAACCACCAATGGACTTATCCATTCGAACTCTATGACGGGTTCAATTATACTAGCTTCTATCATTTTGTCAAGCTTTGCTTTCACTTTTTCCTTGTATTTTAGATTCAATTTATAAGGTCTTTGTCTTATTAGTCACATATGGTTTTAAAGGGATCTTCATCTCACCCATTTCTCCACCCATTCCCTTCATCTTTGATTTTTTTTTCAAAAAGAGATCTTGATACTCATGCCAGATATCTACAATCTTTTCCACAATCTCATCGTTCCAGTAATCACCAATTTTTGCAAACTTTGGTTTCTCCTTCATGCCAATTTTAACTTTACGCACTCTTAAGAGACTCACATATGCGTCGGATTCAAGTGATGGACCTACTATGTTGCGCTCCCCTTCAATATCTACTACCTATACATTTCTTGGGTCTTCTTTGGTAACATTATAAAATTCTAATAGTTCATGGACTATCGTAGACACTCTATGCGCACTACATGTAGGTACTATTTTTACTTGTAATGCCCCATATTTTGGCCTTAGGTAGTTAGAACTTTGATTTTTCTCATTATAGTAATTCATTGCTTAGTAACTATTTGGACTCTGTGGAACTGATATAGACATGTGAAAGGTGTACATCTAGACTTGTTTGTGAGTTGCACAATATTATATTTTGTTGTTATATGTTTGTGATGATGATGATTATGTGATTTGGTTAAACATGTAAATTTAAATGTGGAATTTTGGTACATGGATACCAGTTTAAGTTATGTTGTGAATGTGTAGATATGAAAGGCATGATAAAAATAAACATACATTTATTAATTGAACATCAATACAAATATGGATTCTTATATGAAATTATGACGTATATACATGGATATGAGTATTGGTGAACTAAGCTGCATATTGACAAGTTATGTAATGACCAAATGACTATAGTGTTGATGTAATTTGGATGTCGTAGACACCCAAAAGATAGTGTATGTTATAATTTGTACTTATGATTTAATTTATGGTTTCAAATATTGCTATGATATGTGGTAAGTGTGGTTTTGATAGGACACATGACTTTCCCAGAGTGGTTGTTTGATGACATGACTCTAAGAACAGTAGTTGCACAATAGGGGTTGATGTAGGGTGTTGACCCTAGTACAATGAGGGGTGGAGGTATTTCCCACTGTTTATCCTTCGAAACCTAGAGTCATAGGAGGGTTGTGTGAAGTCATGCTCCCCTAGACGTGTGATGATGACTGCTAGTTGTGTTGACCCTAGTTCTATGAGGAGGGGTGGAGGTATTTCCCACTGTTTATCCTCCGAAACCTAGAGTCGTGGGAGGGCTGTGTGAAGTCACGCTCCCCTAGACGTGTGATGACGACTGCTAGTTTCCTATTGGGGAAGCTTGGTCGAGATGTATGACACTTCCTCTTACGGGTTCTATCTGGAGTTAAGTCAATATAGTTAATGCTCCATCTTAGTCCAATAGAGGAAATGATAGGATGGAAGATGGAAGTAGGTTAGGAAGGAAGGATGCTTCGATGTTAGTTGAGAATACTAATTGTGGATTAGAGATGCCACTATTGTTTACTCACTTGGATCCTACCATGTTTAAAACCCTCTTTGATTTCCTATTGATATTTTAAGTGCGACAATGAGTTATTGATGAATTGGTGTAATTTAGTTCGTTAAGATTATTAAATGATGCATTACTTGATTTGTTGTCCTACATGTCTTGGTGATCATATAGGAACTATGCACTAGAGGCAATGATTGTTTATCATTAGTACATACATGAGATATGTGTCCGCTAGCTACGCATGCATACCCTACACATGTACACTAGTATAAGTAATTAATGTATTAATTATTAAAGTAAATTATTCACTATTTAATTGAATGTTTATTGAATATGTAAATTATATTGCATACAAAATATCTAGAAGCATTAAATACCTTCTTGACTTTGATGGATGGTGAGTGTGATGAATTAAATGAGCATGGTGGGGTGTTATGTACATTTTGGGGAAAATTATCAAATAACATTTATTAGCTAGCATGAGAAGAAAGACTTTTCATTTTATTTATTGTTGTTTAATGCAAGTCATTTATATTTAGTTTTATTTTAATATTTTCCCAAAATATCTAGATAAGGGAGGTTGATGAATAATAATGAGGGTGGTTGAGGAGACTTGGGGAAGTGTGTATGGAAACTTGATAAATAGGGAGAAGAAGTAGAGAGGACGGGGAGGATTGGGAGGTTTGAGCATGGTGAGAGGTTATGAAATCTTTGGAAGATATATTTCTTATGATGGTTTTCTTTGAGCATTGTGCTTTGCTATTTTTGGAGTCACGGGCATGGAGGGCCAAGAAACTGAAAGGTTTCTTGGAGCTAGGAAGCCGGCTAGGCTCCTAGTTGATAGGGAGGATTTCGTTGTTTCACTCTGGGAAAGTGGGAAAAGAATACTTAGAAGCACCCAGGACTACATTACAATGATGAGCTTCGACAAACTAAGGAGGAGGTATTTTTCAGTGGTATTTGGTTATTGATATTTTGTATATACTTTTGTTTTAAGTTCTAAATCATAGAGTTAACATATTACTTATTTCATCATGTTATCTAGATTTATCATTGAGCAAATTTAGAAGAATTGTGTAAATGAAAATCAATGAAATTAAGCTAAAACAAAGTTGTTATTGTGTATGTATTTAACGAAATATTAATTGTTTAACATCCTGGATGGGTGTTACATATGGTATCACAGCCCAGTTTCAAAACTGAAACCTGGGCTTGACCACCCACAACACTGAGATTTTATCTTTTTCATCTGCAATCCAATTTGGTTTGTTACATGGAATGCCCCCTCTATACCTCAACTCCATGAAGAAGAGTACAAATTAACTCAAAAAGTAAATATTAACTTAGAATCCATCACTTATCACAACTTCTCTTGATTGCTCTTGACGATTGATCTTGGAGAGTTCTTGTTTGATGAGAAAAATTGGAAGAAAACAATAGACAGTGACCAAATAGTGGAAATATATTTGTCAATCAAATCCACAACATAACTCAATCACCAGAACAGTCGTTGGTTCACAAGACTGTAACTTCCTGATTGGAATGAATATTTTATGAAGTCTATCTATACTGGGTATGTTGTTGCTGCAGTAGTTATTGATAAAATCCAAATCTGGCATCCATGTTAACACATCACGTATTGTCTGCACAAACTTTTGTTGCTTCTTCAGTTGTTATTGATAAAATCAAAGTCTGGCACCCATGTTGAGACATCATGTTGTCTGCACAAACTTTTAACTCTAAGAGTTTAGTGAAGCCACACAAAACTCATCAAATTCCAAAGAACAATCTATATAGCTAGTTTGTTATGCACCACATCCCTTGGCACCAACTTTACTTGAAAGCCATTTACCATTTGGAAGCTTAATAGAAGCATTCTCTAGAGCATCAACATCAAAATTGAATTCCTATTATTTAAAATGTGAAAATACAATCGATATCGACTCTATAAATATGTTTGAGGTAGAACTTCTTAAATTTTGTTTTGAGTTGCACTGCCTCTCCACACAACTTAGCATTATCTTCATTCTTGGTTTTCCATAAGCCCTGAATTAGAATTTGTGCACCATAGCCAGATGGGTATGTTGCATTGGGAATCACCCCAGGTTGTTGAGTTTCATGATGTTGTTCCCTGCACTTCCTTTCAGTTCTCTCATCTTGTCTCCTTCGTTTATCCCTAGGGACATAAATGCCATTATCCTTTGCAATGGCATTTGACTTTGTCTTAGCATATTGTATTCTCATTTTTTTATCATAGAAGGGAAAGCCTTGCATTTTCTTAAGTGCATTAGTAGCAGCAGAGACTTCATAAAAAAAAACCCATGCCTGACCCTGATGCTTCAGATTTTTGAGGGCAATAACATCTACAATTGTTCCAAATTGAGAGAAAACTGCATACAGAGACTTTTTGAGATCGTCTAACTTGGTTTTCTCATTGAGATTGTTGATATAAATGGTCATGTTTGGAGGAATATCGGAGGACTGCATCCTTTCTTCCCATATCTATAGTTATGTGCTGCTTCGCCAGAGATTATAATGGAGAATATTTTTTCCTCCCCTTTTCCACTTTAAACCGTATCATAAACCTCGATCTCTACTCTGAATATCATATTTTCCAGGTGCATGTCAGGTTCATCATAAGTTTTCCTTTCTACCCAGTATGTCAATCTTTGGCATCTCACATAGTACATTGGTTAAATGCACAAGATATTCAGTATTAGTTGGCCTTGATTATTTGCAGATCCATCTTATCTGTCATTTGTCACAGAAGTGACTTCTTTTCCTTACTGTGTTTATAGGCATAAATATAGAACATCCCAATAGAAATGAAAAGCAGTGCAAAAGCAATTCCAATGGAAATTCCTGCGATCGTCCCTGCACCAATTCCCTTGGATCTAAAGGGAGATAACTTCCATTTGGATCTTGATTGGGCATGAAAGCAATCCTATGGGCGTTGGCAAAATCAACAGAAGGATTATACGCTTTCAACTAGGAGGAGGGGACATTGTTGGTTTGGCTAAGGATGGAGAGACTGTCGGTAGTGGAATTCATGAGAGGATATGTGAGGAAGAACCCATAGAATTTGATGATTTCAACATTCCCACACGAACAATTGATACTAACATTTACTGTTGAACCCTTCGGAATATAATTTTCATTATAAGAATTCACCTTCTGCAGGCATGGAGTAGTGGTGAGGTTCACATATTTGCCTGCAATTATCTCATAAGTGTCACCACCATTCAAGTTATACTGAAATAGATGTCCCAGGTACCTGTTATCGCCCTCACCCAGGCAATCGCATGAGAAGGGAATCCCAATCCTAATGCCAAATTTATGAAATTATCATTGTTGATTACACCACTATTCTAGGCCTTCATGGTTTCAAAAGTGACAACATCATTAAAGAGAGTTAAAATACATGTGATGTTAATGCCCTGAGTGACGTAAAAGGAGTCGAGGGCCACTTTACAGCCTGTGCATTTGGCTTCTACATCTGAGAAATAGAAAGGAAATAAACATATCCACATGAATATTTGGAATAGATGCACTGATGCCATATTCCTTTGCAATGTGTGTGTGGTTGTAATATTCTCTCCAATTAGATAGCTCCTAGTTTGGTTAAACTAGTCTACTAGCTTTTCTATCGAAACCCAAACCCGATATCTCTGACCTACCATCAATGACCTATTAACCGACCTTGGGGCCATATCTTTTAACTATTTCGATGTCCTCCTGCTGCACTGAGCACTACCACCTTGTTGATATAAACCCTACTCCAAGCTAACACAAATATTTCAACTATTTCAGTGTCCTCCTACTACACTGAGCACTGCCACCTAGCTGAAGTAAACTCAAAACCACCTTGAAATGAGACTAGAGATTGACAATATATTCATGAAATACATAAAAAATAAAATAAAATAAAAAAATAAAAAAATATAGCAACAAGGGTAAGCGAGTAACCAAGCCATGATTGAGTCTTCCAGCCGTCAAACAACACGGTCACCTGTCATCCCCAGTAAAATGTCATGTGCATCATCTTGAAGACCTCAAGATTGAATCCGGAAGAAACCCCTTTTCCATAATTTGGCTACAAATACCCTAACAGATATGATTCAGAGCCTGATCCTCGATATTGAAATAGATACAAAACAGACAATTCTGATTGGGTATTTCAGAATTCAGAAGTTGTGGAATTTTTTTTTGCATATAATTTACATGGACCCACAAAGAAAAGGCTGGGAATTGGTTGGCCGAAGGGTCATTGTTCCAGGTTGGTTGAACTGATCTGATTTATTGAATTCATATGAAAGTTAAGGAAACGATAAGGTTCATTGACAATCTGCATATTGCATTTAAAGCCTACCTAAAACTAGGAAAAATTTAATGATGATGGGAAGGATCTCAATAGTCCTATCTGAAGTCTATCTAAAACAGGGAAATATTTAATGATGATGGGAAGGATCTCATATAGTCCCATCTCTAGCCACACGATAGAAATCCAAATCCAAAAAGTTCTTCAAAGAATGGGTAACAATGATAACATGAACCATTAATACTTTACGTAGAGTGCAAGCCAAAATCATCTATGTATGAGTGGAAATTCAATTAGATCGATGGACTTTGCAAATTCAATTCAGCCAATGTCACACATAGAGTTTGTTTGACAAGACTGGTATAATATTCACCTATCAGTCTACAAATTCAATTCACCCAATCATAGAGTTTGTTTGACAAGACTGGTATAATCTTCATGTATCAGTCTACAAATTCAATTCACCCAGTCATAGAGTTTGTCTACAAATTCAATTCACCCAGTCATAGAGACGGGTATAATCTTTACGTATCAATCAATGACTACAACATATAAATTTCAGTTTGATCTTAACTACATCAAATACCTCCACTCATCATGATTATGCTTTTCTTTAATGTGTGGAGATGGAAAATGCTTTGCTTTCACGTGGGAGACATTATTGACAAACCAACAAAACAATTAATAAACAATAAAATTGAAATAATCTAATTTTAACTCAAGTATGTAATTAATGTACTAAAATTATTTAGTTGACCATTTAAGCTTTTAAAGAATCCATTCGTTTGGGATTAAATTTTTAGAAAATTTCATAAGAGAGATAAAACTTTAAAAAAAAAAAAGGCTACATGAAAATGTTTCTTTAAATCCTCACAACTCTATGTACAAAAACCCTCATTGTGTTGTTGTCTTGTTGCATTCCATATATCATGCTAAATAATTAAAATAATATATATATAGTTATTCCAATATATTATAGTATATGTTATGACTTATATACCATATCCTAATTAATATGATAATATTGAAGTCACTTTATTTATCTTTTTTATGTCTTTCCTTTTGATCTTGCATAGTTCACATTATGTTTTCTTTCATTTTGGTCTAAATTACTTAAGTATATAGCAAAGACAATGTTGTATGTACTACATATAGGATTCAACTTTACCTAACAAGTGTGATGTGGAAGGCACATCTCCTTGAAGACATTCTCAAAGTCTTTTGAAACTTTCGACCTTACTTTTCTAACTTTCTACATGTTTGAAACATGTGGCCTAGCATTATCCATTCTTTGTAGAATATATGCTTTAAATATCTCTGTTAGATAACACATGTATTCTAATATATATGTAAATAAGGGCGCAAACAAAATAACATATAACACAACATATGGAGAGTCAAATTTTTAGAGTGTGGAATAAATAACTCAAAGTGCACATTATGGTTAAACTTTTTTAAACCATCCAAGTCCAGCTTGATATGTTTTAAGATTAAGGATCATGTAGTGAAACAAATCTTGTAACCTAGAAAATAATTTGTTGATGTGGGAAACATTGTAATAAATGACTTAGGGGTTATCCTCCACTTTGTAAGTAAGTGGAAGACCTCAAGTAAAGTTGATTTCAAATGAAAACATAGTTACAATCATGGTTCCTAGTGAGAATAAGAAAGAATCTAACCTTATCAATCCTAAGTATGGCTTGTACAGTACCGCTTAACAATGTTCTAACCATAGTAATGCTAAGAGTAAATGATACGTCATTGTTACAAGAAAGACATTGACCACTTGCGAGAGGTTATTTTCATGAGAAGGTCGACAACTTTTAAATTTACCATAGTGTTTATGTTAAGAGTGGAAAATAGTGATGAGTCCTACTCCTAATTTATGGGTATGATATGATGTGTATGTGAGAAGATTTAATACTTTTCTAGTGATACTTATTCTCTAGAAAGGGGAGGTCATGTAGAAATTTACCATTGGCTAGAAAAATATTACATAGTTAATAGAGAATTTGGTGTGGTGTGCTATTGAAATTTTAGCTAGGTCAGGAGTGTAGCTTATGCACTTTGGGTTGCTTCTATACTTAAGTATGAGTAGGAAAGGGTCTTGACCCTAGAGAGAGTGTAGTACGAAGGAGGAAGTTGTAGGTTGTACTTAATCATTATGTAGGTTAGTATGGTGATATTGAAAACATAAGACTGTAGTGGGTGTTTATGTTTAGTTCCACATTCTAATGAACATTCAAATAGATATTGTAAGTGAGCCTATGTTGTGAATTTAAAACTTGAGTTTAGAATGATAAGTGAAGTATCATGACAATGTGTTTTATTATGTCATAAGGCATGGCATGGTATGTCAACCAAGTTCTATTAGTCACTATGCACGAGTCCGTTGTAAGAGGGATGAGTTAACTAAATGGGAGGAAACACCTTGAAATGCATTAATTGGTCTAGAAAATACTTGTTCACTAACAAAGATTTTCCCCTATGAAG
Source organism: Picea engelmannii (assembly GCA_009831015.1). Lineage (NCBI taxonomy): Eukaryota > Viridiplantae > Streptophyta > Pinopsida > Pinales > Pinaceae > Picea > Picea engelmannii. Next base: position 1,527,592 of record ML777273.1, read on the forward strand.
AAACTGTGTTTGAAAATAAATAAGTAAATAAAAAAATCTAGATGAGGAATGATGAACGCATGCTTCCCATTGTTAAAAATGTCTTTCATGGTAGGGGAAAGAACTTGGAAGTGCTAGAAATGGACAAGAAAAGAGCTAGATACCAAAGTTGGTAAGTACTATGTAGGTATAGAGGATATAATTTTGAGATGTAAGAAGTACAATGGTGAGAAGAGAAGACCTCAAGGACAAATGACTAAAGATTTTGGAACGAACTCTTGTACTAAATTTTTTTATTGATATAAAATATTCACTAACCCACGTGTCAACATGGTTCTCTTTATGTATAGGCATGTTTGTAATAATTAATTGTTGATAGAAAGCAATATTTTCCTCGATCGTGATGAAGAGAATCCTATACTAGTCAATTAACTTGTTTGAGATATAATTTATATAACTTAAAGAAAAGAAACATATTGAGGACAATGGAAAAAAAACTGTGAAGTAACAACATCGCATGACCATCAATTAGCAGTATCTTAGTCAATGCTTGTAAGCAAGGAAAATTTTGGTGTGTCAATCTCATGAGTGATGAATTATGTATTGTCAAGCTAGAGTGATGATCAAAGTCGAAAAATGCTTGTCTTTAATTATCAATATATCTCAAGAGGAATTGTAGCTATGACTTAAGGAAGATTATATCGAATTCAATATAAGATTCACTTAACTAGGGAACTGATGATGAGCTAACATTCTAGCTAGTGAACAAAAAAATAGACTATACTTTATATATGGGGGTCATATATGGAACTTAGGAAGAATAAATCTATAAAAAAATGTGTCTTATCATTAATTAAATTAAAAGTGACAATAAAATAGAGTCGAGACACGGTAAGGTGCTTAATAAATAGGGGTAGTTGTAATCAATATATCAATAGCCTCAACATGTTTTAATCAGTGAAGGTACAATGGGACCAATATAGAATAGGGTTTGATATCATAGAAGACACACATAAGTTGTGTCATGAATCTTTCCTTATATTAAGATTGACCATAACTTCGGGACAAAGTTTCCTGAAGGGTGGGTGTATTTAACGCCCTATATTTTGGCCTTAGGTAGTTAGAAATTTGATTTTTCTCATTATAGTAATTCATTGCTTAGTAACTATTTGGACTCTGTGGAACTGATATAGACATGTGAAAGGTGTACGTATAGACTTATTTGTGAGTTGCACAATATTATATTTTGTTGTTATATGTTTTTGATGATGATGATTATGTGATTTGGTTAAACATGTAAATTTAAATGTGGAATTTTGGTACATGGATACCAGTTTAAGTTATGTTGTGAATGCGTAAGATATGAAAGGCATGATAAAAATAAACATACATTTCTTAATTGAACGTCAATACAAATATGGATTCTTATATGAAATTATGATGTATATACATGGATATGAGTATTGGTGAACTAAGCTACATATTGACAAGTTATGTAATGACCAAATGACTGTAGTGTTGACATAATTTGGATGTCGTAGACACCCAAAAGATAATGTATGTTATAAGTTGTACTTATGATTTAATTTATGGTTTCAAATATTGCTATGATCTATGGTAAGTGTGGTTTTGACAGAACACACGACTTTCCCAGAGTGGTTGTTTGATAACGTGACTCTAAGAACAGTAGTTTCACAATAGGTCTTGATGTAGGGTGTTGACCCTAGTTCTATAAGGAGGGGTGGAGGTATTTCCCACTGTTTATCCTCTGAAACCTAGAGTCGTGGGAGGGCTGTCTGAAATCATGCTCCCCTAGACGTGTGATGACGATTGCTAGTTGTGTTGACCCTTGTTCTATGAGGAGGGGTGGAGGTATTTCCCACCATTTATCCTCCAAAACCTAAAGTCATGGGAGGGTTGTTTGAAGTCACGCTCCCCTAGATGTGTGATGACGACTGCCAGTTGTCTGTTGGGGAATCTTGGTCGAGATGTATGACACTTCCACTTATGGGTTCTATATGGAGTTAGGTCAATATAGTTGATGCTCCATCTTAGTCCAACAAAGGAAATGATAGGATGGAATATGGAAGTAGGTTAGGAAGGAAGGATGCTTTGATGTTAGTTGAGAATACTGATTGGGGATTAGAGATGTCATTATTGTTTACTCACTTGTTTCCTACCATGTTTAAAACCCTCTTTGATTTCCTATTGATATTTTAAGTGCAACAATGAGTTGTTGATGAATTGGTGTAATTTAGTTCGTTAAGATTATTAAATGATGCATTACTTGATCGGTTGTCCTACATGTCTTGGTGATAATATAGGAACTATACACTAGAGGAAATGATTGTTTATCGTTAGTACATACATGAGATATGTGTCCACTAGCTACACACACATACCTTACCCATGTACACTAGTATAAGTAATTAATGTATTAATTATTAAAGTAAATTATTAACTATTTAATTGAATGTTTATTGACTATGTAAATTATATTGCATACAAAATATCTATAAGCATTAAATACCTTCTTGACTTTGATGGATGGTAGGTATGATGAATTAAATGAGCATGGTGGGGTATTATGTACATTTTGGGGAAAATTATCAAATAACATTTATTAGCTAGCATGAGAAGAAAGACTTTTCATTTTATTTATTGTTGTTTAATGCAAGTCATTTATATTTAGTTTTATTTTAATATTTTCCCAAAATATCTAGATAAGGGAGGTTGATGGATAATAATGAGGGTGGTTGAGGAGACTTGGGGAAGTGTGTATGGAAACTTGATAAATAAGGAGAAGAAGTAGAGACGATGGGGAGGATTGGGAGGTTTGAGCATGATGAGAGGTTGTGAAATCTTTGGAAGATATATTTCTTATGATGGTTTTCTTTGAGCATTGTGCTTTGTTGTTCTTCGAGTCATGAGCATGGAGGGTCAAGAAACCGAAAGGTTTCTTGAAGCTAGGAAGCTGGCTAGGCTCCTAGTTGGCAGGGAGGATTCTGTTGTTTCACTCTAGGAAAGCGGGAAAATAATACTTGGAAGTGCCCAGGACAACATTACAATGATGAGATTCGACAAACTAAGGAGAAGGTATTTTTCGATGGTATTTGGTTATTGATATTTTGTATATACTTTTGTTTTAAGTTCTAAATCATAGATTTAACATATTACTTATTTCATCATGTTATCTAGATTTATCATTGAGCAAATGTAGAAGAATTGTGTAAATGAAAATCAATGAAATTATGCTAACAAAGTTATTATTGAGTATGTATTTAATGAAAGATTAATTGTTTAACATTCTGGATGGGTGTTACATTACTTGACCTTCTTCCATAAATTTTTTACCTCTAATGACCTGTAAATTTGCATCTACTAAAGGTGATTTAGCTTCAAAACTAAATGTTACCTTAAAGTTTCCGTTGAGCTCTTCATAGTCCATTGTCCCTCTGCGTATTTCTAGCTCTAAATACTAGTTCCTAGAAACTATCTCCAGCGTATGTATGAACCTATGCATTCATTCATGTTTCGGTACATGCCTCCAAGTTTTAATGCATCACGCAACATGATCCTTCATATCTCTCATCTCCATATACTTTTGCATGAGGTCTTCTATTTGAAACTTAATCTGCATCATCCTTTTACAATGTTGCTAATCCTCTATCCCTTCCTTGTGGGTTTCCCACCACCTTGTTGGAGTTTCTCTCAGTGCAACATCTAATGCTAATAACCTTTGTTGTTTGGGTATCTAAAACTCAAATTCATTGAAAAAAGAACTTACCTTAGTTAATCCCTCAAATTTTTTCATATCACGTACCTTTGTTTTGATCCAACACAAAGAGAAAGTAATGAAAGAACACCTTTTGGTTGACACTTCATACGACTGGCGCTTCCAGTGTTCAAGTCCTTCCTCTGAGTCTGATGCACAAGATCTTATGATTCTCTAACTAAGTGCACCATCTGCAATGGGATTGACGTAGTCATCCATGCATGTTTTCATATTATATAAGTTATTAATTTCCTTTCTCGCGGACTCCACATATCTTCTTACATCCATAGGGTATAATGGTGCAATGACCTTTAAGACTCCTCCTTCAAAAGTCATCTATATTTTCTTCAAGTTAATGATCGCTTGATTGTGGAAGGACCAATCCAATCCAGGAAAATACGGATACGGCTAAATTTTATTGTTGGCATGCACGGGGCAGACCTGGGGTTTAGTATTCAATTACCAACAAAACCCTTAGACACCAAACCTTTCGACATCACCTACATAGAACGTGAAGTCTCACCCAAGGCATATAGAGGGGCAGAAGGAACCAAGGTTCTGTAGTGATGAGGTGTAATGTCCCCTTCCACATAAATGCACCATGGTGAAAATTTCGCTAGCCTAAATGGTTCCCATGGGCTAAGTCGTAAAAAGGGACCTAGGGGACATAAAGTGCCTAGGATTACTTTATAAAGTTAATTGATCAAAAAGGGGGACATGGGTCCTAGGAAACTCAAAATTCACTTTAATTTTATAAAGTGGAAAAACTCACTTAAGTGACTTTATGAAATAAAGTAAAATAATGAGCGGGAAAAAGGAAAAGGAGAAATAAAAGGGGAAAAGTGAGGAGTCTCTCATTCTTACACTTTCTTATTGAGAAAATAGATTTGGAGAGCTCTTGGAGAGTTTTCTAGGGTTTTTGGAAACCATTCTTTGTTTACTGGTTTCGGTGTTGCAACGATACACCCTAGCTAGTTTTGTGAAGGTAATCACTCAGATTTCCTCATTGCACTTCATTGTCGACAAAGATCGTTATTCCTTTCTTAGACTGGGATAGATTTGGGTTTTATTGGGAGTAGAGGCAATATTTTCTTAAGAGTGGGACGATTTTACACCTGTTGGGCCAAGTTTATACAATCTAGAGCTATCATTAAATTGTTGGCCGAGTTATATATTTGTTGGGATGAATTACTTTGGCACAAAACCATTTTTTGCTAGTGTAGGATCGAATTTCCCTCATCTGGACTGAGTTGTTGGGGTTGGTTGAGATTTTTTTTAGCAGAGATTGAGTGGCCTGAGTTCAGGGTCGAGTTATCTTGTGTGGAGGACGGATTCTAGTGTGTTTGTTGTTGTTATATGTTGGGGGTGAATTATTGCTGCAAAAGGAGGGCGAATACAAGTAGTTTTTCATTACATGCCTCTTCATAATTTCTGAGCTATAGTACATACTTTGCCTGGGTCAATTTCAACACCTATTGTCTTGTTACCTTTAGCTGATTCTTCTGGGCTAAGTTTGGAACTGTGGAAGATCATGGACTTCATCTACACAATGGTTCTAACTGGACATACCTCTGTTGAAAGTATTGTGCACCTACAGGAATGTCATAACATTCACAAGGATACTACAAATATATTTCATCTACAACAGATTTATTGCAACAATTATTGAGACAACAAGCAAAGGAATACACCAAGTTTCTCTTTATTAGTTTTTGTATGGTTTCTGGGGGTTTTCCCATGTATTCTTGATTCCATAAGTATTAAATGAAAACAATATTTTGAGCATTGATATTAGTCTTTCATTGGAAATCATCAGTGGAGTTTAGAGTCATAAATATATTGTTGATTGAATGCTTGTATGAAAACCATTTGAAAAAATATCAATGCTAATAAATTAAGTGAAAAACCCAAAAGAAATTAGTGGAAACTTTACAGTTGTATTAGAGAATGTTCCTTGATAGCTGTGTGGTTTGAGGGGCAGCTTAGATCATATTTATGAGACCAACAGATGAGAAAAACATCACCTACAGGAGACGTAGGGACATAACTTCATAACCTCACCCAGAGCATGAAGAGGAAGTGGTGTTGAGTGAAGAGGAAGTGGAAGAAGAGACACATTCAAAGTCAGATAAAGGGAAGGGATCCATGGAGGATGAAGATGATGCTAGGACTAACAGCTTGTTCCATATTCTAAATTATTTGTCCAAGGGTCAAAAGATGATGATGGACCTTATGGGTCATCTTGCAAGTAATTCCTTGGGGGGTCCAACTAAACAAAATCAAAATGGGGAAAGACCCTCTAACAATGGAGAAGGGAGCCACTATGTAGAATCACCCTCATATGTACACCAAATCTTCCAGGCCTACAATGCCACAATTATTAAGCGGGGATGTGATAGGGATGAGGATGTAGGTCGAGCAGGATGAGCCCTATGGGGAATATTTGGAGGATTATAGAAGATTGGGGAATGACTTTCAGGAATTTATTTATTTCACTAGATTTTTCCACCTTAAATAGAATAACCGACCCAGAGGATCCAAAAGAAAAAAACAACCAAGATCTTTAGAAGACACTTGGGAAAGTTACCATTCAAAACTTTGACGAGTCCTCAAAATGTTCAACAAGGACTTGGGTGCAGAAGTTGGACACATACTTCCAGCTACATCATATGACGGAGGTTGAGGCCATTAAATAGGCTACTTTACATTTAGATGGTAAGGTCCATGAGTGGTTGTACCATGGGTTAGTGACACTGGGACATGCAGACATAACATCTTATCTTGACTTCACACAAAGGCTCATTGAGCACTTTGATAAGAAAGACCCAGAGCTTCACTTCAAAGAGATAGCAAAGCTCAAGCATACAGGTATCCTAGAGTCATAAATATCATAATTTTAGAGGCTTGCAATGATGGTTATTGACATATTTGAGACACGAATTCTAATGTTGTTTGTTGAGAGATTATCTGATCCCTTACGTGGGTGGGTTAAGGCTTATAAGTTGACTACCTTACTGGATGAAGTCAGCCAAACCAAGGACATGTAGGATGGTGTTCCTAAAAGAAAGTTCCCTCCTAAACCCACTTTTCCTGAGAAGAACAAGGAGTCCAAACCCTTTCAAAAGGAGTGGGTAGGAAAACCCAAGCTAGATGAGGAAACCAAAAGGAGTTGATAAATAAGAAATTATGTTTCAACTGTCAGGAGCCTTGGGTACTAGGACACCGGTGTTCAGGAAAGAATAAAGTCGAGAAGGATCACTATATAGAGGTTTATTCAGAAAGTGAATATGATGAGGAGGAATAAGAACACATACATGAATAGGGACACCAGGCAGTGGGTGAAGAGACATCACAGACTAGGGCTAAAGGCCATGTTATTTCATCCATGTCTAGATTTTCGAGGTACCACACTTTCAAAGTCTGAGGGGTCCTACAAGGGCACAATGCTACAGTATTAATCGATAGAGGAGCATCGCACAACTTTATTGATGCAACCATGGTGGATAGGTTGTGGATTCTGACAGAGGAGTTTGATGGGTTCACAATGATCATACTAGGTGGCCATCAAATGGGGTGTACTAGATGTATCCCCAAGTTACAAATAACCATGGGGAATTATACATTGACATATGATTTCTTTGTGGTGGATGGACCAAACACTAATGTAGTACCTGGAGTCCAGTGGATTTACTCCATTGGGAAACATAATATTGATCAAAGGATAATGGAAATGGAATTCATAGGACCAGATGGTAAAAAGGTAGTCTTGCAGGCCATGCACCAGTGTCCACCCGAGATAGTATCATCTCAGAGTATGGAGGAAACGATGCGACATGGAGATATAGAGTGGGTAGTTGAGTACTACATTTCTAATAGAGAGCCACATGTCCGCCCTCGACAACATCCAGGTGACCCTCAGGTACTACTTCATAAAAATTAAAAGGTTTTTAGTGTCATTCCTCCAGGTGTACCTACAGATAGGGGATTTGAGCATGTCATACAATTAGAGGATGGGGTCCAGGTAGTCATAACTAACCCCTACCAACATCCCAAAGTTTATAAGGACGAGCTCGAGAAAACTATCAAGGATTTGTTGAATATGGGTCACACTCGATCAAGATCTAGCCCATTTTCTTCTTCGGTAGTGTTGATTAAGAAGAAGGATGGTACATTGAGAATGTGCATTGATTATCGTGCCCTTAACAAGAATACCATAAAGAATAGGTACCCAATTTCGAGGAACGACGAGTTAATGGGAGCAAAATATTTTTCCAAAATAAATCTTTGTACAGAGTATCACCAGATCAAGGTTAGGGAACATGACATTCTGGAGTCCACTTTTCAATGGCATTATGGGAATTACGAGTATCTGGTTATGACATTTGGGCTAACTAATGTGTCTGCTACATTTCAGTCCTGCATGAACCATGTGTTCAATAAGTCATTGTGGAAATTCTTGTTAGTCTTCTTTGATGACATTCTTATTTATAGCAGGACTTGGGAGGAGCATCTTAGGTGCTTGGATAAGAAATTGGGGATTTTGGAAGAACGCCAACTCTATGAAAATGAGTCTAAGTGTGAGTTTGGCATGACTGAGATGCTTTATTTGGGGCATGTGATCAGAGAAAATGAGGTCCAAGTACACAAAGAAAATATCTGGGAAATTATCGAGTGGCCTACTCCCAAAAATGTGACAAAACTAAAGAGCTTCCTAGGCCTTTGCACTTATTACAGGAAATTTGTTAATGTGTTTTCACAGCTAAAAACACCTCTTACAGATCTCACTAAGAAAGGAGATTTCAGTTGGAATGACGAAGCACATGAGACATTTGAGAAGATGAAACAGGTGATGAGTTCATGTCTTATACTAGCCTTACCAGACTTCACTTAGCCATTTGTGCTTGAGTGTGATGCTTCAAGGATAGGGATAGGGGTCTTCTTGATGTAGAAAAAGCATCCCATTGATTTTGAGAGCCACAAACTCAGGGAGTATGAGAGACATTATTTGATATATGACAAGGAGATGGTGGTCATCATGCATGCATTGACCAAGTTCAGACAATACTTGGTGGGAAACTAATTTAAGGTGAAGACAAATCACAATAGCCTAAGATTTCTCATGGAGCGAGTAGAATTGAGTGAGCGGCAGTAGAAGTGGATCAGTAAGATTCAAGCTTATGATTTTGAGATCAAGTATGTGAAGGGAAAGAACAATGTGGTGGCTGATGCTCTTTCCAAAATACCACCCACTCTCTCACTCATAGATGTTGGTAGAGTATTCTAAGAACCAGTTTTCTTGCAATATCCTTGATGGTCGGACACAAGATGATCGCTACAGAGTTATCGACAACATCATTTATTATAAAGAAATGATCTACCTCGTACCGTAGTCCCAGTTTAAGGACAAAATTATGCAGGCAACACACAGTTCCCCATTGTCATGACACCTTGGGTACCTGAAAACCTATAGGAAGACCAGGGAAATATTTGCATGGAAGGGCCTTAAAACCAATGTGTTGAGGTTCATAAGGGAATGGAACGCCTGCCAATAGAATATGGTAGTGCACACTCATCCTGTTGTACTACTTCGACCACTTCCCATTCCTGAACAAAAATGGGAAATCATCTCTATATATTTCATCACTGGGTTGCCCCAGGTGCAGGGGAATGACTGCATTTATGTGGTGGTTGATAGTCTCATGAATTTTTCACACTTATTTGCCATACCATCCAGGTATTTAGCAACACAAGTGGTCGAGCATTTCTTCAGAGACGTATTCTGATTGCATGGATTTCCAAAGAATATCGTCAGTAATAGGGATCCTCGATTCATGGGAGGATTCTGGTAGGAATTATTTAGATTGGTCAGAACACAAATGACACCGAGCACCAGTTATCATCCTCAGACTGATGGATAGACTGAAATTGTGAACAAATGGTTTGAGGGATATCTAAGGAATTATGTGTTAGGGAAACATAAAGCATGGATAAAATGGCTCCACTTGGGGGAACACTTCTACAATACCACATGCCATATGTTGATTGGGATGACACCCTTTCAATCCTTATATGGTTATGATGCTATGACATTCGTGAACCAAATATTTGGTGACAACAGGGAGCCTAAGGAAAAATATTGGATACAGGAAAGCTAGGACATCCTATGGGTTCTCAAAGACAATTTGCAGTCAGCTCATAATCGATAGAAGATGTATGCTAACATGAATCGGGTAGAGCGCATCCTTGAGGTGGGGGATCTGGTATATTTATGATTTCATCCCTATAGGAAATTGCCACTCAAAATGAAGGGGGAAGCAAAACTAAAACTCATATTCTATGGTCCCTATCGCATCTTGAGAAGGATTGGGGAGGTGGAATACGAACTAGAGCTACCAAAGGGTAGTAAGATACATAACGTGTTCCACGTTTCATGCCTCAAAAAGGTAGTGGGGCAACATATCACCACTTCCACTAAGTTTCCACCCTTGGATGAAGAAAGATAGTTGGTTCTAGTTCCTGAAGCAAGCTTAGAAGTAAGGGGATGCAAGTTGAGGAATCTCACCATCAAAGAATATCTATTTAAATGGAAGGATTTTCCTATAGATGATGCAACCTGGGAAGGAGAATAGGTGCTTCAACATCTAGGATTGAGTTTTCTTGAGGAAAAACAATCTTGGGTGGGGAGGATTGTAATGTCCCCTTTTCTATAAAGGCACCATGGTGAAAATTCTGCTAGCCTAAACTGTTCCCGTGGGATAAGGCAGAAAAAAGGACCTAGGGGAAATAAAATGCCTAGGATGACTTTATAAATTTAATTTATCAAAAAGGGGGACATGGGTCCTAGGCAACTCAAAAGTCACTTTAATTTTATAAAATGGAGAAAAACACTTAAGTGACTTTATGTAATAAAGTAAAATAATGAGCGGGAAAAAGGAAAATAAGAATTAAAAGGGGAAAAGTGAGGGGTCTCTCCTCATTATTACGCTTTCTTATTGAGAAAATAAATTTGGAGAGCTCTTAGAGAGTTTTCTAGGATTTTTGGAAACCCTTCCTTGTTTACTAGTTTCAATGTTGCAACGATACACTCTAGCTAGTTTTGTGAAGGTAATTACTCAGATTTCCTCATTGCACTTCATTGCCAACAAAGATCTGTATTCCTTTCTTAGACTGGGATAGATTTGGGTTTTATTGGGAGCAGAGGCAGTGTTTTCTTAAGAGTACGATGAGTTTATACAATCTGGAGTTGCGATTAAATTGTTGGGCGAGTTATATATTTGTTGGGCCGAATTACTTTGGCACAAAACCATTTTTTGTTGGTGTAGGGTCGACTTTCCCTCATCTGGACAGAGTTGTTGGGGTTGGTCGAGTGTTTTTGAGAAGTTATTGAGTGCACTAAGTTCAGGGTTGATTTCTCTTGTGTGGAGGATTCCTTCTAGTGTGGATGTTGTTTTTATATGTCGGGGGCGAATTATAGCTGCAAAAGGAGGGTCAATACAAGTAGCTATTCATTAGAGGCCTCTTCATAATTTCTTATCTACAATACATACTTTGGCTAGGTCGATTTCAACACCTACTGTCTTCTTACCTTTATTTGATTCTTGTGGGCTAAATTTGGCATTGTGGAAGATCGTGGACTTCATCTATGGCACTGTACTAACTGGAAATACCTTTGTTGGAAGTGTTGTGCACCTACAAGCCTTTCATAGCATTCACAGGGCTTTTGCATATATATTTAATCTACAACATATTTATTTCAACAAGTAAAGGAATACACCATGTTTCTCATTATTTGTTTTTGTATGATTGTTGGGGGTTTTCCCATGTATTCTTGATTCCATGAGTATTAAATGCAATCAATATTTTGAGCATTGATATTAGTCTTTCATTGGAAATCATCAGCAAGGTTTAGAGTCATAAATATATTGTTGATTTAATGCTTGTATGAAAACCATTTGACAAAATATTCATGCTGATAAATGAAGTGAAAAACCCAAAAGAAATTAGTGGGAACTTTACATGAGGGGAAGTGAGACATCATCCAGGTCCTTTACTTAGGTGCACAATTCTCATAGCTAAAAGTTACTTTGTTATAAAATATAATATTTTTTCCACCTTACAACATCATATATGATCCATACATTTAGCATAAACCACAAACCAACATATATTGCAAGCACATCATAACACACAAATTTACATGGTTCACCCTGTTGACGGGCCAGAATGACTCGTTCAAGCAGATGAGGGAAAATGACTGATGGAAGGTCCCAATTAGAACCACTCTCGTTTGATATAACATTTCTGACCAAATTCTTGGCATGGTTACCAATCTAGCTAAAGTGATAACTAAATATGAATCTGAGAACCAAAGGTTTTCAAATGAATTAAAAAAAATACTAAAAATCCTACAAAATACTTCTAAACTAAGATGATGGATTAAAGTCCTAAGATGCAGATTTAATCTATTCTAAATTAACCTATCTTGATCAGGAGCATACTAAGAAATAAGCACAATGAAATATTTGTATTACCTGCTGAGAAGTAATTCATTCAACGAGTAACATTGAAATTTAACAACATGACTAGTTAGGCACAAAGAATTGCTTAACTAACTAGAATCACAATGTTGTTGCACTTAGTATTGGAAACCATGGCAACTATTAATATAAGAAATTCAAATTAGAAGAAATTCATAAAATAAAATCCATGCATAATAGAGATAAACACGTATGAAAAGAATAATCTTGTCCATACACATAAACACCACAATCTCCAAAAAAAAAAAAAAAGTCTTATGTTTCAAATTCACACACAGTAGAAATACTATCATGTTACATCGAAAGAAGAAAAACCCTTCTTATGGACAATCCTCCCTTTTATAATGAAGAGTGAATATTTATATCATCATCTTTGCAATCATGAAATCGGGGAAGTTTTAGAAAAATACTCTTCATATTTCGAATCTAAAAATATGATTACAATAAATGAAGAATGTAACATCTAGGAGAAGTTTTGAAATTTGTAATAATGAGTTTCCCTGTCACTGTATCTGATCCTGATATTCTTTACAAATGGAATGATCTCTCATTATGATTTCGAGTATGCTTGATTGTAATATTTCCAAGACTAATTCTCCATTGCAAACTTTGGTGGATACTTCTTGGTATAACTTCTCTGTCACGTTCTTGACAAAAAATTGGATTTTTTGGGTGAGTCGGGCGGGTCTCAATAAGTGTTCTTTAATTGATTCTTTCTCAAATTGAAACAAATTCTAAATGTTCATCTGGCTATTTTTTTGGTGTTCCTCCACCTCAACCATTCTTGTGTTGGAAGATGTTTCATCGATGGACAACATTAGCCGCATTCCTGCTTCTTTCACGAGGTCGCTTGAACTACTCCACAACTTCACCCAAGTGTTGGTTGTTTTCCTCTGGGTGACCTGTGCACTAAAGAAGAGAGGTTTGAAAGTGTCAAAGAGCATTTAGAATATAAGTTTTTCCCTCTTGGAATACACTGACAATGTGGTAGGGGGAGATTTGCGCATATCCTTCCAACTGAGAATTTTCTCCAAGGCTTCTCTTGCTTCCTAATTCCTTTCTTGATTTTCACTTGGCTTCCCTTCACATTCGCTTGGCTTCTCTTCACATTTGGCTTCTCACATGGATTATCTTCACATTTGGCTTGTCACTTGGTCGGATTCTCACTTGGCTTCCCTTCACATTTAGGGATATCTAAGGGGAGCTTGGTTGGCATGAGAGGCCAACATGCATCATGTAAGATGGAGTCATTGGTTAACTTCATCAAATAGGGAAAGTTCAATGAAGCCATGTATGTTATATTTGTGTACCTTCCATTTTTATTGAGGCTTGAGGGTCGGATCCTGATGAGGAAGGACCATTGGATGGGTGGTTTTGAGTAGTCACACCTAACAAAGTTGATTCAAGAAAGGATGATCCAAGCACTATTGCATTCATGGGTGATTATGAATAGGAAGGTCAAACTACCGGAGCAGTAATACCATGAATTCCTCCCAAGACAGGTGGGAGGAATTTCTATCATCGAGAACACTAGGGTGTCAAAGCCCCCCCTATGGTTCGATACTATTAGTGACTGTGTGAATTGTAAGAGAAAGTGATAACTTGTGTTTTTTACATAAAATGGCCTAATCAAAGCAAGAATTTAAAGTAAATTGTTTTGATAGGATGGAATATTTCTTCGTGAGGGTGTGGAAAAATAAAATCACATGTCCTAGAAGACCTAGTGTCCTTCCTCTGAAAATGTAATTAGACCTTCCAATAGCTTCAACAATGGGGCATGAACCCACAGGAAGAAAACTAGTGAAGTTAAGAAAGAATTAGTTATCCTGAGGGGTACTAAGGGCATATCCAAAAGAAATTGGTGACATTTCCCGATATCCATTCAACATTTGATTCAGGTGCAATTGCAACCCACAACTATCACCTCTATATAAATCCTAAGTTTTGGAAACTAGGTTACCTTCTTCAAGTCAGGGCAAGGGACTCTCAACCTTAAAAAATGATTATAGACCGAAGCTTGAAAAGAGTTGGGTGGCTCAAGCAGACTTGCAGGAGCAACCAGATCTAATCCTTTGCCCCTTCATGAGTATCTCCTTGCTTTAGTGTAACACACTTGAGGTGAAGGATTTTAAAGTACCCCAAAAAGTCAACTTCTAAGTTTCAAATGAAAAAACAATGACAGGGTTTGTTTTGGATGCCTACCCATAAAATCCTAACTTGTAATAAAATATGATTTTATGAACTCACAATAGAGGATTTTAGTGGGTTCATTAGAGTTTTCTTTTGAAAATTTTGGAATTGACATTATGAACCAATCCTTTTTTTTAAAGGTGTGATGGAGGGTATTG
>ML777273.1:1551400-1568740 GCA_009831015.1 Picea engelmannii
GATAGCAATGTTCACAGGCCTCTTCGAGGGGGCAACCTCCAATCGAGCAGCACTCTGTTACAATAATATCCAAGCTAGGGTTCTCATACCCTCGACTCCTATTTATACTAAAAAGAAGCATCTAGAGGAAGATCCTTCTAGAATCGAAAGCTTCTATTAGGTCTTCGTACATCCGCCTTATTCTATTTTATTGAAAGGTATTATTAATATTGACCTTTATTACATCTGAATACATTGATCTACCTCTGTGCGGGTTAGGACCTTAACACATATATTCAGGAATCAGTTAAGGAAATCAGTCTTGGTTTTCTTCGACGACATCTTGATCTATAGTCGGTCATGGCAAGAGAATATGAGGCACCTGGATGAGGTATTGAGCATCATGGAGGCACAGTCATTATATGCCAAAGAGTCCAAGTGCGAGTCTGGTATGACTGAGATGCTTTACTTAGGCCACATCATCAGTGCACAGGGGGTACAGGTGCACCAAAAGAAGATCAGGGCCATTCTGGATTGGTCGACGCCCAAGAACATGACAGAATTGAGGAGCTTCTCCAGGCTATGCAGCTATTACAGGCGGTTCATCCAGGGTTTTTCTCATCTTGGAGCACTGCTGACAGATCTTACCAAGCATGGGGCCTTCATATGGACTGAGAAATCATAGGAAGCCTTTGATCACATGAAGGAAGTCATGGGCACTTGTCTAGTGTTGGCACTACCAGACTTTACCTTGCCATTTGTACTAGAGTGTGACGCATCCGGCAAAGGGATCGGTGTAGTTTTGATGTAGGGAGGACACCCCATTGTATTCAAGAGTCGAAAGCTTAGTCAACCTGAGAGGTTGCACTCCATTTATGACAAGGAAATGTTGGCAATCATGCATGCCTTGACCAAGTTCAGACAATATTTGGTGGGAAGCAAATTCATGGTCAAGACCGATCACAACAGTTTGAAGTATTTCCTTGAGTAGAAGGACGTTAGTGAGCGCCAACAGAAATGGGTGACAAAGGTACAACCATTCGACTTTGACATAGAGTATGTCAAGGGGAAGAAGAACATTGTGGCTGATGCATTATCGAGGAGACCTATGGCATGTTCTTTGATGGAGATTTCAGTAGATTGGAAATACCACTTGTTAGTGGAATATTCCAAGAACAAGTTTGCTTGTGAGTTGATGGATGGGCAGATACAGGATGACCGGTATAGGGTCATTGACGATGTCATATTTTACAAGGATAGAGTCTACTTGGTGCGAGATTCAGGGCTTAAGAAAAAGATCCTCACCGTAGTTCATGATTCACCTCTAGTAGGCCATCAAGGGTTTTTCAAAACCTACAGACAGATCAGAGAGAGGTTCTCATGGAAGGGCCTCAAACAAGATGTTATGAGACATGTCAGTGAGTGTGTGACTTGCAAACAGAACAAGTCAGAGCATGCTCTTCTAGCAGGGCTACTTCAGCCACTCCCCATTCCAGAGTAGAAATGGGAGAGTATATCTATGGACTTCATCACGGGTCTACCCAAGGTCCAGGGTAAGGACTATATCTATGTAGCGGTCGATAGATTGACCAAGTTTTCTCACTTATATGCCATATCGACGAAGTACAACATAGTTCAGGTAGCCAATCTTTTCTTCAGGGAGGTCTTCAGACTTCATGGGCTACTGAAGAACACCGTCAGTGATAGGGACAGTCGATTCATAGGGACATTTTGGAGAGAGTTGTTTCGGTTGGTGGGGACAGAGTTGACACCTGTAGTGTCCCCAAGGCCAAGCCTCGTGGCAAATCATGATATATGAAATGAATTGTAAACATGTTCTATAGGCTAGTGAGCCAAGTTTTGTATAAGTTGGTAGGCTTATGTGTTTGTTAGGCTGGAGAGTCTAAGTGTTGAAGGCCAGGAGCCTACTGATGTACTTGTATGTATGCAGATCAATTAATAAAATATAAACACCGCCAGGTGCAGACCGACCACGATGAATGAGTGAAGGGGGACTAAGCGTCCACAGAGTGGGCAAGGGATTAGGGGCTGGAAGGTGGGAAAAGGGGGCTAAGTGTTGAGCCTAGGGGGCTTAAGCCTAGGTATAATATTTTAATGTTATTTCCCAAAGGACAGGTGTATTTTATTTTATCCTAAGTTCCTAGCAAGGAAAAACATGCAAAAAGGATGCATGTTATGGGAACGCATGCATTTTTCAGGGTGACAATTGTCAACCCTGGTGCATGCAAATATAATAGCCGAGATGAACTGTGGGAGGGGGATCTTCTCCATTCTACCCGATCGTCTGAGGGTGAACCAATCTGAACTCTGCAAGATTACCCTGGTACAATCCCGAAACCAGATCCTGGAGACTATCCCGTGATTGCTGAACCTGTTTGGGAAGCGCGTGTCTATTTTTCCCGATTCGCTGTTGCGGCCATGCAGTGCTAGACTGCGCGTAGCATACTGACCAGAGTAATATTGTGACGAGCTTGTGTATGACCTCTCCTCTTGTGAGGGAGGTGACTGGGGTTGGAAGAAGCAGGTTGTCAGGCCTGTGAGCAACTCTTTCCAGGTGAAAGAGTTTGTTCAGAAGCGGTTTCTTCCAGAGAGTGTCCAGCACCAGCTTCAGACTCTGAGACTTCCTGATCCGGCCTGTTGCCGAGACCCAGAGAGGAGGTTATCACCGATGGACTGTGCGTGTGAAGGTGTATAATCCCGGGCGGAACATGCATGTGGGGAATGAGAGTCTAGTAGTAGTGGGCGTAAGATGGCATCTTTGGGAAGAATTGTTCTAGATATTCTTGTGTTGTTTTCCCTGTAACCTCAGCCTAGCCTAGGATTCCTTGCCTTGGGGTGGAGCTCAGTCCCACCTTGAGGGTGATCCACTGTTGAGATGATAAGCAGTGTGGTCTAAGGCTGGGAGGTTCCTAGAAGGCCTGCACTTGGTTGGTGGATTTCGCCACTGTTACAAGATAAGTGTCTAACTATGTTCTTATCACATTTTGGCATGGCAGTGTTGTATATATATATTATGTATCATGTTATCCATTGTGTATATGATTTATTGTTAAATGATATGGATTGTTAATTGTAGCAGTAAAAGTATATGTTTTTACTCTGAGTTAAATGTATTTCATTACTTGAATGCATGTGAATATATAATGCATGTACGAATTATGGAGAAGTGCATGTATACAGATTGTTACATAGTGCGTTATAAGCTTTGGGTAAGCGAAAAGGTACACTACAACACCTAACACGAGCTATCACCCTCAGACAAATGGGCAGATAGATATTGTCAACAAGTGGGTTGAAGGGTATTTGAGTAACTATGTAGGAGGACAATAGAGAATGTGGGTAAAGTGGTTACATTTAGGAGAACATTTCTACAACACAACCTTCCACATGTCCATTGGTATGACACACTTCCAAGAATTTTACGAATATGATGCTCCCACTTTGGTAGACTTGGTCTTCGGGGAAAGAAGAGCTCCCAAGGCCAAGGATTGGATCATAAAGAGTCAGAAGATTCTCAAGTTGTTGAAAGAGAACCTACAGACGGTGCAAAACTGACAGAAGATAAGTGCGGACAGGCACATGATAGAGTGCAACTTTGAGGTTGGAGATTTGGTTTTCTTGAGACTCCAACCCTACAAACAATCATCTCTGAAGAAGAGTGGGGCCGAGAAGCTCAAGCCCAGATTTTATGGTCCTTACAGGATCATGCACCGAGTAGGCAAGGTTGCTTATGAGATAGAGCTTCCAGAGGGGAGAAAGATTTATAACGTGTTCCATGTGTCTTGCCTCAAAAATGAAGTGGTACAATTCATTAGCACATCAGAGGAGCTTCCCCCATTGGATGAGGAGGGACAATTGGAGTTAGTTTCGGAGGAGGTTTTGGAGTTTCGGGAGCGGAAACTGAGGAGCAGGGTCATCAGAGAGTGTTTGATCAGATGGAGAGGGCTTCTAGTAGAGGACGCTA
This sequence comes from Picea engelmannii, assembly GCA_009831015.1. NCBI lineage: Eukaryota > Viridiplantae > Streptophyta > Pinopsida > Pinales > Pinaceae > Picea > Picea engelmannii. The sequence continues at coordinate 1,555,365 of ML777273.1, forward strand.
CTTGGGAGAGTGAGTAGGTGTTGCAACACCTTGGACTGGTATTGCTTTAGGACAAGCAATTTTGGGAAGGGAGGACTGTAATGTCCCTCTCCAGAGAGGAGGCTTAATGGTCTATACCGCCCCGTTAGACTATACCCAGGGCCAAAGAGGGGTAAACAGGGTTACTAGAGGTCACTCCAGTCACAAGTGTTATATTTGGAAAGCGACATTGAACTAAAAAGGGTTAAAAGCGATTTTAAGTCATTATGAGCTACAAATAGAAGTCAACAGTGAATTAGGTTTCAACAGTGATTTAGGGTTTTGGAAGTCAACAGTGAATTAGGGTTTCAACATGATTTAGGGTTTTGGAAAGCTATAAAGGAAGGGTCTGCGACCTAATTCATCATTACGCAGATGATGAATTGTCATTGAGGAGAAGAGGCGCATCTCAGGAGAGATAGTTCAGTGTATTCCAGGAGGAAGACACCAGTTGGCTGATTTCGGTGTTGAAAGACACACCCTACTCACCAGGAAGATCATCCAGGTCTTCCATCATTCTTCATTGATTCCACAGTGCTCCCATATTCTGGGTATTATCTTTTAGTTACTTATTTGTATTCTGGCTAAGATCCTTTTGTCTTTTGATCTAGCCGAGTGTTTTTATTTTATTCAGCCACAGTTGCTTATTTGTATTCCGGCTAAGATCCTTTGTCTATCGATCTAGTCGAGTATTGTCATTTTATTCATCCGCATTCAGCCATTTTGTAATCCACAGAGATATCATAATACAAACTTTGCAGTCCTTTTTCGTGTTTATTATTTGTATGATCATTTATATGCTATAAACCTTTGATCCTACACACACATTAGCATTTTTTCCTAGACTATCCAAGTCAGGAACATTACAGACAAGTGGTTCAAATTCCCTTGACTGTCATTCACAAGTATGGCCAAGAAGAGATCCAACACCTGTAGAAGATACTGGAACAATGTTGTACGCTTTCACAATGTAAAGTGGAAAATGGTAATCAAAATGTCTTCTGGCGGAGTCTTAAGACTCAATCTTCAACTCAGAAGACTACATCAACTGGGTTCCGATCATACCCTAAATCATCAAATCTTGAAAAACATTCATGTCCATCAACTGTAGAAATATCTCCAATCAAGTATGACTATACTTGTGTATAAATCTGATGATAAGACTGCTCCAATAAATTGGCTTCCAAATGCCAACGCCAATTCCCTAACCATTCAAAATGAATATGTTTCCGCTTGCGCTTTTGACACCTTACTGAGAGGTGATTTGTCTTCCCACAAAATCTGCATGGATGAAGATCAAAAGAGTTTGACTTATCATGGCCAAACCGGTGACAGTGTTTTCACTGTACAGGTTCTTTATCTGACTGATTATCATGATCTTGAATATCTGTAGCAACATCATCATCAACAATATCGTGTACTTGTTCCTTACCAATATCCTCAAGCTTTGTTGTCTGATCATCATTCAAAAACCTTCACTCACAAAGCAAACAGGTTCGCAATAATTATGAAAATGAAAAAGGTTGTTATCATCCTTTACATATCCTAGTCCATATCAATTTCGTTTAAAGTGTAATTCTTCCCATGGTCGAACAATACATTTATCCACAACTTTTTTTGACATAGGAACTTCATCTAACCGATCTTCATGTTTATGAATTTCATCACTAATCAACTGAGTGTCTTCATTTTCATCCTTGATGTCATCGTGTTTGTTAAAATCACATTGTTGGTGTCAAAGCAAACTTAACTCATGAAACAACAACGCGTTTTGAAGTTTGAACATATCAATCTTCTTGTGTGTTACTTGTAAACAAGTAATCACTGTACTAAGACTGTGCTTGTTTATTGCAATTGTATATTCCGTAGTTGAGTTAATTAATGTGCACAATATTGTAAATATTTATTCAATTCTTGCCATTATGCAAAATATGGAAGAGAGATGCTTGTATGTTGATGCCACAGAATTTAATTATGTATCCTGTTGTGCATGCCAAGAGTGATCATCCGGTGCATAAATGTGCCAAAAACTACAGGATAACCAATGACTTAGACGCACACAAAGATCCTAAGACAGACCCCCTTATTCAATTTCGAATGGTTCAAAGATGCAAAGACAAATATGGAATTTGTTGGACCCCTTATAACACCTTTACAAGTTCAAGGCAAAACAAAAACCATTATAACTCCAATTACAATCAATGGAGAAAACTCCTCCATACAAAACCTTATAACTCCTTAAATCCACATCAAATTTTTCCTTTAAGTTCTATTGCATAAAGAATGCACCTTATAACTCCTTGAGTTGTCCTTGAAATATATATATATATATATATATATATATATATATATATAAACTTAATAAAATCCCTTTAATACTCCAAACATTTTTTTTTTTTAATTTTTTTTTTAAAGGATCTTGCATAAATCTATAACCTTCATAAAGCAATATTTTATGCAAGCAACAACTATTTTGGAGGCAATCCAATGCCCCTTCCTCTCAACAATGGCTTAAATATTCAAGTGATCCTATGTGTGATTTGACATTTCACTTTCTTTGAAAAATAAAAACTTTTAAAATAATGCAGTTATACCATTGTACTTGGAAACCTCTTCGTCACTCCCGAGGAAGTTTTTCATGATTCCCTTCTCAATTAGAAAAGTCACGTCTTTATGCAGTCGATTAACCTTTCGTTATGCCTAGAATTCGGTGCATGCTCTTCCTCTTAACACAATTAAGCAACATATTCTTTACCTAAAGGCGCTACTTTAGCCTACAATTGCCTTAGATACTGCCTGGTGGCTCCTGGATTCCTTTCTATCTGGATCATTATTAAAAATTTTATTAAGGTATAACCAAATTAAATTGGATTTTAATGGATTTCAAGATACATTTAAAATCCATCTTATTTAATGAGTTCTATAAATGAATTAAGTGTATAGAAGTTGCCCAAAATTAATTCATGGAAAAAGTTTAGAGATGCATCTTATTTTGGTTAGTTTCATGTATTATTGATGATTGAGTGATTCAAAGAATCTCTCTCATAGAAGCAAGCGAGTATTAAAGTCTATTATCTTGTTGTTTGTAATTTATTTATTTATTTTTTGTTAATTGCTTCCTTTTATCAGGGGGTTTGTAATTTAGGTTTACAAATTATTATTTAAAAAAATATATTGATGAAATGTTTAATAATTGGTGTAGATTTATTTTAACTTTAGATTTATTATGAAAATCTGTGAACATATAAACTTTTTTAATAATATAAAACTGAGGAAATGTTTGCACATTGAGGAGCGTTATCCCTTTAGGATCATGACAGATCTCGAGAAAGCACCTACATACTGGGAAGTAAAAAGCACCTACTTAAATGTGACATGTGTTGTGCTATAAATAGAATTGAAATGAAGCTTTGAATACATATGACATTATTTCCCACATTTTATGTCGAGGATAATTATCATGAGAAAGTTCTTAATTCTTTTTAAATTTTGTTGAGATAACAAATTATAGAATTTAATTTTATTACAAGTATTTTAATAATTAAATTTAATAATAGGTTTTTTTTAAATATAGATTTTTTAATATCTAAGTAATTTAGATTTTGTTTAGCATTATTTATTATGAAGTTTATTGAATTTTTTTTTATGTTTTGATTTCACATTTTACATGTAAATTTGACTACAATATTGTTTGTGATAGTTGTATATATTTCAAGGATGCCCTCTTTCACTGAAATTAATAATAGTTATGGAATTTTTTAATTTTTTATGTTTTGATTTTACATTTTACAAAATTTGATTATAATATTGTTTTTGATAGTTGTATGCATATTGAGGATGCCCTTTTATACCTATGTCAGAGAGACTTTAATAAATTAATGAGATGCTTGGTGGACTAAGAGCAGTGAGGGGGTGCATTCCTTGAGTTGGGCATGTCGAGAGGAAGAGAGATGGTATAAATCGAGATAGCTATAAGAGAATACTAGTGGGTTGTGGGATATATGAGTTGTGAGTGGACAGTGAGAGACACCATTTTCTTGTGGATTCTTAACCTCAACTCAGTCGTGACTTGCTATTGAGATATGGAATAACAAGTCTATGGTTGGGTGGAACGTTTATCCTAAGAAGATGGTTGCAGAACATTTTTAAAAAGATAAGTGATTATCTATTTTTTAAGTTAATTTATGATTTTAATTGTTGTGTATTTTACTTTGTGAATGAAAACTATCTATATGTTGTTGTAGATGAGTTTATTTGTTTCTTTTGTGTCATTTTATCATATTGTAGTTGCGTATAGTTCTTGATATATAAAAATAGTTAAATCTATGTATAATTTGTAGTTGTTAAGCTACAAGAATTTACTTAGCAAAAAAATTTCAAATTTATGTGTATTTTGTGTAGCAATGTTCCTCAATTAAGCTAGGGGACATTACAAATTGGTATTAGAGCTCAAGGTTCAACGCCAAACTTGTATGGGCCAAGAGAAAGTGTGAATTAGGGAATTGTCTTTTGCAGATTTCATTCTATGATGAATTTGAGGAAAAGTGGTGAGCCAGAGATGAATCTCCAAATTTGTTGGTAGTTTCGAGTTTAATTCACCTCAAAATGGTCAAAGAAGGGATTAATGTCGTCGATATGCAAGTTGCAAAGTTGAATTTGGATTTGGAAGTTGAATATTAGTGTTTTCATGGTGATTGAGAAGTTTGGTGATCAACGACCTAGATTATTTTGACATGGAGAATCAATGGTCAATGTTCGTCTATGAAGTCCAAATAGGGGGGCCCTGACATGCTTTCAGAAAAATTTGGGAGAAGGGAATAAGTTTAAATTTTGAAAGGAGAAACCCAATGGTGCAAGCCTAACGAAATGAGAGTCGTTGATTAGTGCTTCTCTCGGGCGTTGGATCCATTTGGGAAGTCCAAGGGTAACTTCACATTCCAAAGAAGTCAGTCCAGCCGAGTTAAAGGTCGAGTAGTTGAATATTATAGAGAACATCTGGACCGTCAGATGCAAGAGATGTCAACCATTGGATCCTTTGGAAAGGTGGCTTCAGAAGGTTCCATTCGGAAATATTGGTGGGGGTGTTATGTTTTCGAAAAATAATGTCTGAAAGAGGTAATCGACATGCAGCGTAGAAACCCAAGATAAATGGGGCCATTGGTCAACCAGATTGTTGACCATATGATCGATTGAATGAGCATGTTATCTCAGAAGGGCCATGGGTGGAAGAGAATTCCACATCAACTTTCCATGTCAGTGTTCCACTCCAAATGTCACATCAACAAAGAAAGGGGAATCAAAGAATGCCACGTGGCAGTTGGGTATGGTTTTCAAAATTTATTGTTTCCAATGGTTTTTAGAAAGGATTTTTCCCAAGGGTCTTTAGAGGAGAGATATTAGAAGGTTTCTCTCAGGGAGGATGTTTTCGATGGATAATTCCTACGGAGTGAGCCCAATAGACTATCAAACTTCAGACTTTAGAAATATCAATAAGCAAGGAAAGTTTCCATTTTGATGAGAAGAGCCCAGGAAGTTGACTCTAGTAAGCTTGCGAAAGGTTTGTCCATGGGCTTGCAAAGGTTGAGTGGAGCGACGGTTGGGATCACTATCTATTTTGAGATAAGTGGCTCTGATCTATAAATTGTCACAACAATAAATCAATGATTTTTTTCCATGAAACGTTTCATATTTTAAGGGTCTTGAACTTGCGGAAGCATTTTAAGGGCCTAAACAACATTTTTAGGTAGTCAAAAATCACGAGAACTATGTGTCCCTTTGGTGCAAAAAACATTTGTATATTAAACAGAAGAAATGGGTGAGATATTTCCAATGATCTATTCCAAGAGAAAAAAAGAGCTCGTATGAGAAAGTTACAGTTGAAATAGTGCAAGGTAAAATTTCAGTACCGTTTATTTCCGAAGGGCATAACTCCTTGCTCAGAAGTTGGTTTGGGGCATAGAAGTAGTCTATGGAAATATTTGGACCATAGAATACAATAATAGATCCAAATATGGAATTTGAGTACATAAACATGTATAGGAAGAAAAATAAGACACATGTAGCATACAAGGATAAAATGGAAAATGATCAAAAGCATCTACAAGCCATAACTATCAGCCTAGATCCTGAATGAAGATGAAATTTTGAAAGATCATTCAAAAGGTATATAACTCCTTGCTCAAAAGTCAGTTTGGGGCATATAAGCAATCTATGGAAATATTTTGAACCATAAAAGACAGTAATGGATCCAAATATGGAATATGGGTACATAAAAATGTACAAGAAGAGAAAGAAGATACATGTAACATACAAGGATAAAATGGAAAACAATCAAAATATTTTATAAGCCATAACTATCATCTAAGAACCTGAATGAAGGTGAAATTTTGAAAGATCATTCAAAAGGTACATAACTCCTTGCTCAGAAGACAGTTTGGGGCATAGAAACAATCTAAGGAAATATTTTGGACCATAGAAGATAGTAATGGATCCAGATATGGAATATGAGTATGTAAAAATGTACAGGAAGAGAAAGAGGACACATGTAGCATACAAGGATAAAATGGAAAGTGATCCAAAGCTTCTGCAAGCCATAACTATTAGCCCAGAATTTGAATGAAGTTGAAATTTTGAAAGATCATTCAAAAGGTAGTCATGAAGATACAAAATTGAGCTTCTACCAAAATTCCAAAGGAGTTGGTGTAGGATGGCTTAAAAGGGGATAAAATTTCTAAGCCGGGAAAAAGACGAAAAAAAAAAGTTGTCATTTCCATATTGGTGCAGATTTTGACTGGAGTATCAGTTTGACAATATGAGAGTTGTGGTCAATTCAATGTCGGTAGTATTATCTATGTATCCTATAGAATTTTCCTTGGTTCCTAACATATTTACTTCTATCGGTGGAAAAATTTGGTGTTTGAGATTATTTTTCACTTGGGAGAAGGTGCACAAGAGAAGGAAATTTATGCATTGTTTTTCGAGAACTGTGTATGTAAATATTTTTTCTAACAAAATTTTTATTGCATGGATATTTTCTTACAAAAATTAGAAATACAGGAGGACTGTTTGGTTCCTATATGATAACTACAACCATGGAGGATTCCCAAGGGTCCTACAACCATGAGGAGGAGGTCAAAGAGCTACAGGTCATCATGGGAAATGCTAATACATAATCTAATGGAAGAAGAGGAAAGCATGAGCCTATAAATATGAGAAGCCCACATGTATAAGTGTATATCCATAGGGAAAATAATGAGAAGATTATGAAATATTAGGAAGAGATACTTCAAAGTTTTAACATGCTACAGAGGCAAGCCAATAAAGACTATGGCACAAAGAAAGCATCTAGTGCTAAAGAAGTGACAACATCCATATCCCATAGAAGAAGGGATGATCATGAGAATGAAATAAAATCAAGGATTATGACTAGGCATCATCATTCCCCAGAGAAATCCAATAGGAGAGCTCAAGGAATTTCATGGATTGGGAGCATCCAAAGTATGTCCCCTATCACAAGGTGGAGGAGAAGGCCTCAGGAAAACATCTTGAAAGTTGAACTCAGGAAAATCTAGCCACCAAATTTCAATGGTGAGAAGAGGAAGGGAGAAGAGGTTTAGGACTGGTTGTTGGAAATGAATAAATATTTCTAGCTACATGATTATCTCTCAAGAGTAGAAACAAGAATTGCAACCTACCACTTAAAATCCAAGCACCTTGATGAGAGGAAGGTCTCATGAAGGTGTTATATTCTTAATTTCCATACTACATAGTCAGAGAGGAACACAATAGAATATGCAAGCCAAGACAAATCCCTTAGCTCAAGTTTCAGATAATTTTTTAGGGGTGTCGCTGGTCATCTATCGAAAAAACAACAACATGTCTCTTGTCATCAGTTCATAATAAGCGACGCCCTCTATAATATTCTATATTCACAAAGTTTTGAAGAGGCAAGTGAGGGATTAGTTGATTCTTCGTGGCATGAGCCTCAAAAATCACATCATTCGAGTTTCCATTGGTCTTTAGAATATCTAGAATCTCTTTCAAGCCTCTTCCAAGAATCTATATAAAGAAGAAAAATATTGAGAATGAAGAAGAATAATCATTTACAAATATGTGCTTCCAAAATTCAAAGTTGCTTATCCATCTACATCAGTTGTAGTGATGTTTCCTATATTGGTTGAAGAGCCGAGGACGATAAAGGAGAAAGGGGCAAAGAGTAAGAGAGGAACATAGCAGAAGATGTAACCCAAGATGCAACCCTTAGCTCAGGGTTCAATTTTTTTTAAGGGGTGTCATTGGTCATCTATGGGACAACTAGTGGCATGTCACTTGTCATTAGTTCACAACAAGAGACACCTCTATATTATTATGGATTCATGTAGTTTCGAAAAGGCCTCCTATTTAAATTTGTTGCATTCCGCCTCTAATGTGACATTTTCAGCCATAACCTTCACTAATTTGTTGGATGTCTTCTCTGGGCACACATTCATCTCTTACATTGTGCTAATATGTAATTCCTGTAATACCTCCATTGGAATTTTTGATAGCACTAAGTCAATGTGACCTAGTGCCTTGCCCCATTCTTGCATTTTTGTCATGGGGAACTCGATTTCCCCTATCATTATCGTAATCAATCTTCATTCTCCTGCCACTGCTAAGGACTGAGAGATTGTTGGCCCTACTTCTCTAGTCTTGGTAGTGATTGTTGTTGATTCCTCCTCTATCTGTCACCATGAAACGATGTTTTTTTCTTTTAATAGTTGTCGCAATTATGCCATTTGTTCCAGCATGCATTTGTTCATCTATTCTTGTTGGCATCTTGTGTGCTGAAACACATCATTGATGACTTATTTTACATGTTCACCTATCTTCTCCAAATCGTCCTCGGTCAAGGCCTGGATAGCCACTTCCTTAACAGCTTTGCACTTCAACAGTTGTTTTCTGCGTCTCCTTGTATCTGACTCCTTTCTCTTCCTATCATTACGCGTTATTGTGCATTGAGTTATTTCCTATGGGCCCTTTCCCCTATTCTGATCTTCTCCTTCTTCTTCATCCTCATCGAACTCATTTATTTTTGGTTGTTGCTTCTCTGATGGCCCTGTCTCTACTGGTGGAATCTTCGACTCTTCGTCTCAATTGACCACGTGGTGATTCCCTACCTTGAAGTGTGCCACTTCCTTTTATGCCTCAAGCACCTGTGGTGGTATGTTTTGGGTCCTCTCTACGCAGTCCCTAATAGTTTCCTTGTAAACATAGAATGCGACATGACTATCCATATGGTGTGCCTTATGTGTCGTGTACCAAAGGTTATGATACCGAGCAACTAAGAAAGGTTTCTCCTTGACATCCAAAAATTGATTGTCATCTGGTTCTCTCCAAGATGATAGTGTGATTAGAATTAGTAACCAGGAGTAGTGGAACTCAAACCCCTTGTATTGAACTTCGTCACAATCGATCGAAAATCCTTGTGTGATGACAATGATGAGCGTGTACATTCCTTCACTCTGATTGATGAAAAAGGCCACAAAATGTATGATGTAAGCATGTATGATTTAAGAGAAGGAAACATTCAATGGAAGATACTCCCTCCCTTTCTTATCTTGGAGGAACAATCTATGGTGAGCCGTAGTTCTTTTGAAAATGTTGGGTGTTCTACAAATATAGTGTGGCTTCCAAGAATTGTCTAGGCCCTGAGAGAGGACTTGGCTATGTGGGACAGTCATCGAAAGAAACAACGTAATAGAGTGGTTTTGGCTCCTTTTACTAGCTATGCAATGACATAATAGAAACTCAAGTACAGGAAAAATCAAGGTCCCAACATTGATTATAGTTTTTGCACATGCAAGAGAAAACAATTATATATGTGTGAAAAGGAGGGTGATGGATATTAAAGAAATTCTAATGAAGAATCCAAAAAATAATCTAGCCATAAAAAAATAGCAATGCTTCGAGGACGAAGCATTTGAAGGACAGATGACTTGTAATATACTTTATGTATATTACAATGTTCAATAATTACTAATTAAATGATTAATGTAATAATCATATTTTTAATGTTAAGTGACTTTACTCATTTACACATATTTATACACATTGTACATTTTAATAAGAGAAATAATAATATATATTTTATATATATCAAGTATTAAGCTTCCAAAAAGTGCGAGGATCGACCAGATATAGACTTTGATGATCAAGAAGTTCTTTGATGCATAGTGGAGCATTCGATGCAGAGGAAAAGATGTTGATGAAGACCTCAACTACCAGATATTAAGACCAATAGACGTTAATGCGAAGTGTTGGACTATGTAACTCCTAATTGTCTTAGGTGTGATCATGTATGTGTTTGTAATGCTTATTGGTCATTATTAGATAGAGTTGGTAGCTACTTAGTTAGTCTATTCCTAGTTTGTAGGAGGTTGTTGGAACTAGTTGGATGTGAGAGATTCTCTCCAACTAGATGCTTCCTAGAACACTGTGAGGAACTGACATAATCTGTGATTGTGCGATCAAGGTTGTTTGTCACAAAGCTTGTTGTATTTATATGTGCTCTATTTCATTTTTTAATAGAGAGCACTCAATGTCTACTCTCCCATTTTCTTATAATTTTTTAGTGCCACATGAATATTAATTATTTTCTTTAGCATGATGATTTGGATATAGGTTATTTTCTTTTACTGCTATATGCAAATAAAGTTCATGGTAGAATAATTACTTTTCCTCTTCTATATTGATACCCAAACCAAGTTCTCCTTGACCACGAGAAACCCGATAGAATTAGAAATTCATTTTTTTTTTGGATTGCAGGCCATAGTTTCATTGTCTTTAGTATTGGTTCAAATTCAGTGTGATTATGTCCATAGGCTTACACCTATTGGAAATGGCCTAAATCAATGACCTTTTAATGGAGAGGATTTCTTATGCTCCCAATATTATTGGTTATCACAATAAATTAAAGGTTGGAATTTCAAACATTAACTTTTTTCCATGACAAAAGATATTCATTAGACATTAAAACTGGTGATACCTGGAAGAGTGTTCACTCCACCTTTTTACCAGCTAAGCAATGGACAGATTGTTTGACTATGGTGAACAAAGTGAGCCACTAGGATTGCATAGTCAAATGATAGATAGCATAGTGTGTTTTTTCCTTTTTACCACTTGTTAAAGCCACTAAGGTTGCATGGTCAAACTTTAGATAGCATAGTGTGTTTCTTCCTTTTTACCATTTGTTAGATAGTTTGTAGTGTGTTGGGCATAATGTGTGTGGAGTCAATTGGGTCTAGTCTAGGTAGTTGGGAGGATTGGTTGTTAACCTCCCTATCAGATTCAATTCCTATAAGTGACATGTTAATGACTCTTAAAGGAGTATGGTTGTTCTGGGTTAATGCCTTGATTAAATGTTTGGCCCTCCATATTCTGTCATTTTGAAAAGCAGGGACCACCATATTCTGTCATTTTGAAGAGCAGGGACAGATAGATTTTGGTTGATTGGTTATTGTGTGCCTGAGTAAGATTTGTATACTGCCTGCATCCTATCTGAAGTTTTCCCCTTCTGTATGTAGGGTATATCCCTTACTGGCTTGGTAAATATAGATCCATTTCGCGAACAGTCTTACTTCCCTGTTTCCATGAACCCAAGGTTGGCCTCGATCGGGTTCATTTGCTCACAGTTGATCTTGGTAAGTGTGTGGGGTTAACTTGTAGCCCTCATGAATAGAACATTGAAAACTCGATATCGTGACTTCTATTACAAGAATTTTGCGCAAGAGCAGATTTAGTCACACGGTTGTGAAGTATATCTGGACTATGCTCTTTCAAGCTTACTAGAAGGGAGCATGTAACAGAGTACACATCTTTTCAGTATTTGAAATTGATTAAGAATATATAACGTGCTACTCAACATTCAATGTTGAGATAGACATATAGATACATCATTGAATAACATTCAATATTGAGATAGACATATATATACATCATTGAATATATCAGGGATAGACATATATATACACCATTGAATATATCATTGAATGTTGGGTAAACATATCCAACATTCAATGTTGGAATAGACATATATATATATACATCGTTGAATATATCAGGGATAAACATATATACACCATTGAATATATCATTGAATACTGGAGTAGATATATATATACATGGTTGAATATATCATTGACTATTGGGTAGACATATCCATCATTGAATGCTGGAATAGAAATATATATACATAGTTGAATATATCAGCAATAGACATATATATATAGAGTTGAATATATCATTGAATACTGGTGTAGACATATATCTATACAACGTTGAATATATGGTAGTTTGTATACCAAGGTTATTCGACAATGTTTTACAGGAAGTTGTACATTGCTTAGTGTCTGGAGTCCACCCAGACTATATGTTTTCCCCACATGAGCATTCGATATACATTTTTTTCCGCATGAGCATGCGACAAAGTACACACCTTCCTGCGATTTGGAGTCCACCCAGACTTTCATTGCGTCAAAGATATTCCTATAATTGTGGGGTTAGCCTAGAGCCCTCTGGAATATAACATTTGGGAAAGAAAACTCGATATGGTGACTTGTATTACAAGAAGGCTTGCCAAGAGAAGATTTCGTCACACAGTTGTGAAGGGTATCTGCACTATGCTCTTTCAACCTTTCCTAAAGGGAGCAACCAGTCTTATCGATATAAACCTTTCCTCTCTCTGTACTCCACCGAGACTTTAACTGAGTCAGACATATTCCTAATCGTGTTTTAGGGGTGAAAGTGGACCTTAAATTGTGTTTGAAGGGGTAAATTTTTTTGCAATTAGATCTGCTACACCCTTGATGTATGGCAATTGTTTTAGAAAAATCTACGCCATATTGCAATTTATAATGTCATAGTCAATGGATTTCTAATAGTGAATTTCACTCGGTGGTCAAAGCCATCCATTTTGACGCGTAATGGGCCAAAACAACCCAATTTCTCGCCATTTCCCCTCGATTATTGTTCTCTGCTCTGTCACATTATTATATTTAACTACAGGAGGGAAAGAAGTGCTACAGAGATAGAAGTCTGGCTATGGAATGGATCGACATGTTTTGTTATGGATGTTGTTGAGCATCATCTTGTTGCTTTCGTTCGTGGCTTGCACTCATCCTGCTCGCTTATAAGGGAAATCCTCCCCCTCCGATTACATACCAATCGGACAACCCTCCCACTCTTCGGATGTAATCCCCTCCCTCTACCATATCATACCATCTGGACAACCCCATTCCCTCTCCGTCTCCCAAATTATCAATATGACATTCGAACAACTACCCCCTTCATCCCCCTCCATCTCCCTCTCCCAAAATACT
>ML777273.1:1580756-1605736 GCA_009831015.1 Picea engelmannii
TGTCGGGAACATATCGTGACCGTCGGATTGCCTAACTACAAATGCATACTAATGCATACTAAAGAAACACACTTTTACCTAACGACATATTAGACCAAGTAGATCTTAACTAACTCCTAAGTGTCTAAATATCCTAACAGTCTGGTGTTTGTCAGGTACATCAATGGTCCAATAATATGTCTATACAGTGTGGCATCTATCAAGTCTGACGAAGTATCGACTAGCAGCTTCAGCTTCGCTTCCATGGGTGTATTCATGGGCTTGCATTCTAGCATGTCGAATCTTTTTAAGATTTCGACTGTGTACTTCCCTTGGTTAAGGAAGATCCTTTCTGGACTCTACCATACCTCAAGACCTAAGAAGTAATGCATTAGTCCAAGGTCTTTCATTTCAAATTCTGTGGCAAGTCTATTTTTACATTCAGTGATGAGATTTTCTTCTCTGGTAAAGAATAATTCATCCACATATAGTAGTAAGATTACTGGTTCATTATCCATAATTTTTAAGTAGAGATTTGAGTCTGCTTTACTCTTGGTAAAGCCTAATCTCATCAAGAAATTGTCTATACGACCATACCAAGCTCTGGGAGCTTGCTTCAATCCGTATAAGGATTTCTTCAATTGACAGACATGAGCCTTCCTGTCTTCAACCTCAAATCCTTGGGGTTTCTCTATATACACTTCCTCTTCAATAACACCCTTCAGGAAAGATGTCTTCACGTCCATCTGGTGTAGCTTCCATTTCATCTTGGTTGCAAGAGCTATAATGGTTCTGATTGAAGTGTATCTGGCCACATGAGTGAATGTCTCTTCATATTCAATACCTTCCTTCTGACAAAAGCCACGAGTGACAAATCTTTCTTTATACTTATCAATACTTCCATTAGTAGGATGTTTTATTTTGAAGAGCCATCTATAGGATACCCCATCTTTATTCTTTGATCTAGGAACTATTTCCCATACATCATTCTTTATTATGGATTGGTATTCCTCTATCATGGCATCTTCCCATTCCTTCTTTTGAGTTGATTCTTTAAAGCATGTAGGTTCTTCATCAAGTAGATTGCACATCAAAGCCATGTAACTGGAGAATGGCTTTGGTCTTTTCGCCTGTCTTGTGGTTCCTTCTGGAACACCATACTTCTCTCCATCTTGTATAAGCTCTCTTTCCCAAGAAGGCTTTCTTTTATGGGAGAAGGTCATATGAGGAGGTTCTTGAACTTCTGTTATATCATGATCTTCAGGAGTCTCCTCATCAGGGGAAGTTATGACTTCCCTTACAGGTTCTGTGGTTTTGGGAACTTCCCACACAGATTTTGTAATCCTAGGATTTTCAGGTTCCTCTTCATATATATCTTCAAGCTAGCATCTTCTTAATCTCTTAAGTGTTGCTTCTTCATCAAAGGTCACATCCCTTCTGATCTCAATATGGCAGTGACCAGGTATGTAGATTCTTAAGGCCTTTGAGACCTCACAGTATCCCACAAATATTCCCTTTTTTCAGGAGGGTTCCAACTTGTTTCTTTTCTTTTTCGGTATATGAATAAACATTGGACAACCAAATATTTTGAGATGGCTTACCTCTAGCTTCTTTCTGGTGAACATATTTTCCGGTGTCCTGAGCCCAAGTATGCTATGGGATAATTGGTTCTGCACATAAACAACTACCATTGCTGCTTCTGCCCATAAGCACATAGGAAGATCTCGATCATGTTCTTCACAACTTCCAGCATGGTTCTGTTCTTCCATTCAGCTACACTGTTTTGTTGGGGATCTTGATCCCAACATCTTTGCAGAAGTTCGCGAGCTCTTCTGAGGTATATTCTCCTCGATTATCTGACCTGATCATCTTAATCTTCCTTACAGAAGGGTTCTCTTATCAAGGCTTTCAATTCTTTGATCTTGTTGAACACTTCAAATATATCCAGGTCTTTTACGAGAATAATCATTAATGAACGATACATAGTATACATACCCATTAATGGAGGATGATGGCATTGGGCCACACACATCTGAATGGATGAGTTTTGGGATTCCTTCTGTCTTGTTGTCCCTCTTCGGAAACGGGTTATTGATGTTCTTCCCTTGTGCACATCCATTGCATACACCTTCATGGTCACCTTTGAGTTCTGGTAAACTTGTGACCACTTTGCATATGTATGGTAGCACCTTGTAGTTGAAGTGAGCTAATATTTGATGCCAAGATTCTTCAATGGCATGGGTCATGGCAACTTCTGAGTGAACCTATAGCTTATGCAAGTCACCTTCTTCTCTTCCAATGATGATTGCTTCATTTACAGTCTCTCCTTTAGCACGTTTCCTTCTTCAACCTTCGCTATAGATTCCTCATGTGACCTGGAGCAAGGTCAAAAAAACAAGAAGCAAGAATAAAGAAATAGATTCCTTCTTGATAATATAAAGAAATAGCACGAACAATCATCCTAGTAGCTCCTTTAGAGCTATCACTTATAATTTATCTGAAGCAAAGATTAAAGGTAAGGAATAATATACGAAATGAGGTCAACACTCTCATAGTGTTGTGACCAAGCATTCTTCCATGGAAACCTGGAACTAACACACAAGGTTTCTCCTTGAGGAGGTGTTAGTTGTATTAAGGCATTTAACTCTATGTGCTCACATGCTATTAGGTATAATACTTTACAAAGACTGCTATCTCAACTATAGTCATCAATTTTCCATGTGTACCTTTTAATCTTGATTAATTAAACCTGGAGCCTTGTCCTCAAGAATGAGTGATTGCTTTTCTTCCAAGTCTCCTTCACTCAAGTGATGAGTGCTTTCTTCAACCTGTCTGTTGTACTAAGACAATACACTATCCTGATAGAAGGTTAGGTTAGAGGATAAACTCTATGATCAACTTTTAATCTTTCTAATAATTTGATCATAGCTTCAACATGCAACACTGATCAAGATAATGTTATGACAAATAGATGCATATCAGAATAATCACACCTGGGTTGCATCATTCTTATGAATGTGTTGGATCTTGAGATCCATCTGGATCTATGGCAAGAGATCCCTTCTCCTACAAATACTCTTTAGAGTTTTAACCATTAAACATATGTAAGTACATACCTTTGATAGCATTTGTAGGTAGTGGCTCCATCTGGTAGAAGCGATAATCATTATCAAAAACTTGTGAAAATTTCAAGGGTGATTGCAACTGGTTCTACAACTACAACTGCAACTGGTACTGCAACTGCAGCTGGTTCTGAGACTGCAACTACAACGGCAACTTAGGGTTTTATGAGGAAACCCTAATTTTTCAAACTTCGAATTTTGAAATTTTGATCCAGGGGATAGATGCGCTGGGCTGAGGCGAGTTAGCTGGTGTAGTCGAAATTTCTAAAATCCAACTTTTACCCCCTCAAACTTGATCTGGGAATTTCTGGACTGGTGCTTCTGGTTTTCTGGTACTTCTGGTACCCTGGTACTTCTGGTACTTATGGTACTCTGGTTTTCTGGTACTTTGTGAAACTAGGGTTTCACTTTCCGGAATATCTAGCCACTGAAAAGGTGAACTCTAGGTGCCAAATTGATCATTGGGGGAGGGCGTAGCTTTCTAGGTGGTTAGGGAGATGAAAATATTCACTTTTGCAAAACCATGATTTTTGGGTAGGACAACAGTGGCGTTTTTCCTCTTGCAAATTGTGTTTCCTTCAGGTTGGCTCTGATACGATGTTAATATTTATGCCATTATTATAGTTCTTTGCATTTCAATAGATAAGAGCATCATAAGAACAAGATCACTAATAAATACACATTCACAAGAGACACAACATTTATTCTGGGAAACCCTCTAGGGGAAGAAAACCTAGCAAAAACTTCCTTATCATAAATTGCCAATACAATGTTCAAGAGATAACTCAAACCAATATAGAAATTCCTCTCCAAAAAATGTGCCACTCTTCTCCCTCTCTCCTTTGCCAGTAACAGATCAAAACTTGTCTCTCAAACTGAGCAAGTGAGTTGTGTTCACATGAGGTGCTAGAATTCTTTATTTATACAAGTTCTATCATGTGTGAAGTGTCTCTTCACTGGCAGGGTCGACCTCTCACTCTGGGTGGGTAAACCCACCTTTAATTTAATTCTGGGTCTCAATAATAATTGTTGGGGCTGACTTCTTATTCTGCCTATTATAATTGTCCAATGACCAATCCGCAAAAGGGGATTTGTTCCTAATACAATTACCGACATGATTAATCCACAATGGGGATTAATCCTATGAATAAAATAACAATAAGAAGAAGAATACTCTTTGCATTTACATTATTGTAACAGTTTCTAGGCTTGAATGAATTTGAAAACCTCTTCCATTCATAAAAGGAAATGAGCATATCCCTTTTATTCATATAACTTTGCCATTATTTTGATAGATCAATTTTATCCTTTTGTGAAGTATTTAAGGCAAATCTTTCTGAGCTTGAATGAGTAAAAAGATCCCAATTTAACATAGCTTTCATCCATTCTGAATTTATTCTCTATTTTTTGCATGCATACATTAGACCAAGGAATTTTTCGATTTCTGGTCTAGATGGCTGCCTAAGATCTAAAGGTATAATTGCTTGGAACCTTCTATTTATTTTTGTACACGGAATGGATTTTATAAGAAGAATACGTGGTTCATGTGGAAAAGGAAAGTTAGAACATTGTGGATGAGGAGAAGGTACCTTGATTGTAGAGTTTGTGGGTGGAAGATTATGATGGCTATGTCCAAATTGTAACTGGTCTTCTTCCTTGAATGTAGAAAGAGTAGATAACATAACCAATTTTCCACAATCTAAACATTGAACAGTATATGGATCATAGCCAATGGATCTTGTCAAAGGTTGAAGAGATGGATGGAGACAAAAGTATGAAGTAGATGATGAGGAAGAAACTGAAGAGTTATTATGGGATATAGATCTTTGTGGAAAGGAAATCACTGCAAAAGATGTAGATTCTTTTATTTGAACAGAAGTGAGAGATCTTGGAATAGAGAACCATTAGGAGGAGGTCAAAGAGCTACATGTCATCATGGGAAATGCTAAGACATAATCTAATGGAAGTAGAGGAAAGCATGAGCCTATAAATATGAGAAGCCTACATGTATAAGTGTATAGCCATAGGGAAAATAATGAGAAGATTATGAAATATTTTGAAGATATACTTTAGAGTTTTAACATGCTACAGAGGAAAGACAATAAAGACTCTGGCACAAATCAAGCATCTAGTGCTAAATAAGTGACAGAATCCATATCCCATAGAAGAAGGGATGATCATGAGAAGGAAATCAAATCAAGGATTATGACTAGGCATCATCATTCCCCAAAGAAATCGATTAGGAGAGCTCATGCAATTTCAGCAATTGGGAGCATCCAAATTGTCTCCCCTGTCATAAGGTAGAGGAAAAGGCCTCAAGAAAACATCTTGCAAGTTGAACTCATGAAAATATAGCCACCAAATTTCAATGGTGAGAAGAGGAAGGGAGATGAGGTTTAGGCCTGGTTGTTGGAAATGAATAAATATTTCTAGCTACATGATTATCTCTCAAGAGTAGAAACAAGAATTGCAACCTACTACTTGCAAGACAAGCACCTTGATGAGAGGAAGGTCTCATGAAGGTGTTATATTCTTAATTTCCACACTACATAGTCAGAGAGGAACACAATAGAAGATGCAAGCCAAGACAAAACCCTTAGCTCAAGTTTCAGATAATTTTTGAGGGGTGTCGTTGGTCATCTATCGAAAAAACAACAACATGTCTCTTGTCATAAGTTCATAACAAGCGACACCCTCAGTAATATTCTATATTCACAAAGTTTTAAAGAGGCAAGCGAGGGATTAGTTGGTTCTTCGTGGCATGAGCCTCAAAAATCACATCATTCGAGTTTCCATTGGTCTTTAGAATATCTAGAATGTCTTTCAAGCCTCTTCCAAGAATCTATATAAAGAAGAAAAATATTGAGAATGAAGAAGAATAATCATTTACAAATATGTGCTGCCAAAATTCAAAGTTGCTTCTCCATCTACATCAATTGCAATGATTTTTCCTATATTGGTTGAGTTGATTTTTCGTAATCAATCTTCATTCTCTTGCCACTACTAAGGACTGAGAGATTGTTGGCCCTGCTTCTGTAGTCTTGGTAGTGATTGTTGTTGATTCCTCCTCTCTCTGTCCCCATGAAATCATGTTCTTTTATTTTAATAGTTGTCACAATTCTTCCATTTGTTCTGGCATGCATCTGTTCATCTCTTCTTGTTGGAATCTTACGTGTTGAAACACGTCATCGATGAATTATTTTTCCTGGTCACCTATCTTCTCCAAATTTTTCTCGGTCAAGGCCTGGATAGCCACTTCCTTAACGACATTGCACTTCAACCATTGTTTTCTGGGTCTCCTTGTATCTGACTCCTTTCTCTTCCTATCATTACGCGGTGTTGTGTGTTGAGTTATTTCCTATGGGCCCTTTCCCCTATCCTGATCTTCTCCTTCTTATTCATCCTCATTGACCTCATGTATTTTCGGTTATTGCTTCTCTAATGACCCTGTCTCTACTGGTGGAATCTTCCACTCATCATCCCAATTGACCACCATAATGTGGTTCATCCTCTCTTCTGTAAATCTGAATTGGGTTGGAAACCACTATTGATTTGGGCCCGTCTTTGCTTGCATTTACATGTGGTGATTCCCTACCTTGAAGTGTGCCACTTCCTTGTATGCCTCAAGCACCTATGGTGGTATGTTTTGGGTCCTCTCTACGCAGTCCCTAATAGTTTCCTTGCAAATATAGAATGCGACATGACTATCCATCTGGTGTGCCTTATGTGTCGTGTACCAAAGGTTCTGATACCAAGCGACCAAGAAAGGCTTCTCCTTGACTTCCAAAAATTGATTGTCATCTGGTTCTCTCCAAGATGATAGTGTGATTAGAATTAGTAACGAGGAGTAGTGGAACTCAAACCCCTTGTACTGAACTTCCTCACAATCGATGAAAAATCCTTGTGTGATGACAATGATGAGTGTGTACATTCCTTCACTCTGATTGATGAAAAAGGCCACAAACTGTATGATGTGAGCATGTATGATTTAAGAGAAGGAAAAATTCAATGGAAGATACTCCCTCCCTTTCCTATCTTGGAGGAACAATCTATGGTAAGCCGTAGTTCTTTTGAAAATGGTGGGTGTTCTACAAATATAGTGTGGCTTCCGAGAATCATCTAGGCCCTGAGAGAGGACTTGGTTGTGTGGGATGCTCATGGAAAGAAACAATGTAACAGAGTGGTTTTGGCTCCTTTTACTAGCTATGAAATGACATAATAGAAACTCATGTACAAGAAATATCAAGGTCCCAACATTGATTATAGTTTTTGCACATGCAAAAGAAAACAATTCTATACGTGTGAAAAGGAGGGCGATGGATATTCAAAAAATTCTAATGAAGAATCCAAAAAAAATCTAGCCATAAAAAAATAGCAATGCTTTGAGGACGAAGCATTTGAAGGAAAGTTGACTTGTAATATACTTTATGCATATTACAATGTTCAGTAATTACTAATTAAATGATTAATGTAATAATCATATTTTTAATGTAAAGTGACTTTACTCATTTACATGTATTTATAGACATTGTACATTTCAATAAGAGAAATAATAATATATATTTTATAAATATCAATTATTAAGCTTCCAAAAAGTGCAAGGATTGACCAGATATAGACTTTGATGATCAAGAAGTTCTTCGATGCATAGTGGAGCGTTTGATGCAGAGGAAAAGATGTTGATGAGGACCTCAACTACTAGATATTAAGACTAATAGACATTAAAGCGAAGTGTTGGACTATGTAACTCCTACTTGTCTTAGTTGTGATCATGTATGTGGTTGTAATGCTTATTGGTGATTATTCGATAGAGTTGGTAGATACTTAGAGAGTCTGTTCCTAGTTTGTAGGAGGTTGTTGGAACTAGTTGGATGTGAGAAATTCTCTCTAACTAGATGCGTCCTAGAATGGTGTGAGGAACTGACATAATCTGTGATTGTGCGATCGAGGTGGTTTGTCACAAATCTTGTTGTGTTTATATGTACTCTATTTCATTTTTTAATAGAGAGCACTCAATGTCTACTCTCCCATTTTCTTATAATTTTTTAGTGCGACATGAACATTAGTTATTTTCTTTGGCATGATGATTTGGATATAGTTTATTTTCTTTTACTGCTATATGAAAATCATGTTCATGGTAGAATAATTACTTTTCCTCTTCTATATTGATACCCAAACCAATTTCTCCTTGACCACGTGAAACCCAATAGGATTAGAAATTCATTTTTTATTTGGATTGCAGGCCGTATTTTCATAGTCTTTAGTATTGGTTCAAATTCAATGTGATTATGTCCATAGGCTTACACCTATTGTAAATGGCTTGAATCAATTACCTTTTAGTGGAGAGGATTTCTTATGCTCCCAATAATATTGGTTATCACAATAAATCAAAGGTTGGGATTTCAAACATTAACTTTTTTGCATGACAAAAGATATTCATTAGTCATTAAAATTGGTGATACCTGGAAGAGTGTTTTCTCCACCTTTTTACCAGCTAAGCAGTGGACAGATTGTTTAACTATGGTGAACAAAGTGAGCCACTAGGATTGCATAGTCAAACGATAGATAGAATAGTGTGTTTTTTCCTTTTTACCACTTGTGAAAGACACTAAGATTGCATGGTCAAACTTTAGATAGCATAGTGTGTTTCTTCCTTTCTAGCATTTGTTAGATAGTTTGTAGTGTGTTGGGCATAATGTGTGTGGAGTCAATTGGGTCTAGTTTAGGTAGTTGGGAGGATTGGTTGTTAACCTCTCTATCAGATTCAATTCCTATAAGTGACATGTTAATGACTCTTAAAGGAGTATGGTTTTTCTGGGTTAGTGCCTTGATTAAATGTTTGGCCCTCCATATTCTATCATTTTGAAAAGCAGGGACCTCCATATTCTGTCATTTTGAAGAGCAGGGACAAATAGATTTTGGTTGACTGGTTATTGTGTGCCTGAGTAAGATTTGTATACTCCCTACATCCAATTTGAACTTTTCCCCTTCTATATGCAAGGTCTATCCCTTACCGGCTTGGTAAAAATAGATCCATTTCACGGACAGTCTTACTTCCCTGTTTCCTTGAACCCAAGGTTGGCCTCGATCGAGTTCATTTGCTCATAGTTGACCTTGGTAAGTGTGTGGGGTTAACCTGGAGACCTCGGGAATAGAACATTGAAAATTTCATATGGCGACTTCTGTTACAAGAATGTTCCACAAGAGTGGATTTAGTCACAAGGTTGTGAAGTATATTTGCACTCTGCTCTTTCAACCTTACTAGAAGGGAGCATGTAACAGAGTACACATCTTTTCACTATTTGAAAGTGATTAACAATATATAACATGTTGCTCAACATTCAATGTTGAGATAGACATATATATACATTGTTGAATAACATTCAATATTGAGATAGACATATATATACATCATTGAATATATTTTTGGATAGACATATATATACACCATTGAATATATCATTGAATATTGGGTAGACATATCCAAGATTGAATGTTGGAATAGACATATATATATACATCGTTGAATATATTAGGGATAAACATATATACATCATTGAATATATCATTGAATACTGGAGTAGATATATATATATATATATATATATATATATACGGTTGAATATATCATTGAATGCTAGAATAGACATATATATACATAGTTGAATATATCAGCGATAGACATATATATACACAGTTGAATATATCATTGAATACTAGAGTAGACATATATATATATACACTGTTGAATACATGGTAGTTTGTATACCAAGGTTATCCGACAATATTGCACAACAAGCTGTATATTGCTTGCCATCTGGAGTCCGCCTAGACTATACGTTTTTCCCACATGAGCATTCGATATACATTTTTTTCACATGAACATGTGACAAAGTACACACATTCTTGTGGTCTGGAGTGCACCCAGACTTTCATTGCGTCAAACATATTCCTATAATTGTGGGGTTATCCTGGAGCCCTCAGGAGTATAACATTTGGGAAAGAAAACTCGATATGGTGACTTGTATTACAAGAATTCTCGTCAAGAGCGAATTTCGTCACACGGTTGTGAAGGGTATCTGCACTACGCTCTTTCAACCTTACCTAAAGGGAGAAACCAGTCTTATCGATATAAACCTTTCCACTCTCTAGAGTCCATCGAGAATTTAACTGAGTCAGACATATTCCTAATCATATTTTAGGGGTAACAATTTTTGAAAGTAGAGGAGAAGGCCTAAGGAAAACATCTGGCAAGTTGAACTCAGGAAAATGTAGCCACCAAATTTCAATGGTGAGAAGAGGAAGGGAGAAGAGGTTTAGGCCTGGTTGTTGGAAATGAATAAATATTTCTAGCTACATGATTATCTCTCCAGAGTAGAAACAAGAATTGCAACCTACCACTTGCAAGGCAAGCACCTTGATGAGAGGAAGGTCTCATGAAGGTGTTATATTCTTAATTTCCACACTACATAGTCAGAGAGGAACACAATAGGACATTCAAGCCAAGACAAAACCCTTAGCTCAAGTTTCAGATAATTTTTGAGGGGTGTCGTTGGTCATCTATCGGAAAAACAACAACATGTCTCTTGTCATCAGTTCATGACAAGCGACGCCCTCTGTAATATTCTATATTCACAAAGTTTTGAAGAGGCAAGCGAGGGATTAGTTGGTTCTTAGTGGCATGAGCCTCAAAAATCACATCATTCGAGTTTCCATTGGTCTTTAGAATATCTAGAATCTCTTTCAAGCCTCTTCCAAGAATCTATATAAAGAAGAAAAATATTGAGAATGAAGAAGAATAATCATTTACAAATATGTGCTGCCAAAATTCAAATTACTTCTTCATCTACATCAGTTGTTGTGATGTTTCCTATATTGGTTTAAGAGCCGAGGAGGATAAAGGATAAAGGGGCAAAGAGTAAGAGAGGAACACAAAAGTAAGAGAGGAACATAGTAGAAGATGTAAGCCAAGACACAACCCTTAGGTCAAGGTTCATTTTTTTTTTAATGGGTGTCATTGGTCATCTATGGGACAACTAGTGACATGTCGCTTGTCATTAGTTCACAATAAGAGACACCTCTATAATATTATAGATTCACGTAGTTTTGAAGAGGCCTCCTATTTAAATCTGTTGTATTTCACCTCTAATTCGACATTTTCTATCATAACCTTCAGTAATTCGCTGGATGTCTTCTTTGCCCACACATTCATCTCTTACATTGTGCTAATATGTAACTCCTGTAATACCTCCATTGGAATTTTTGATAACACTAAGTCAATGTGACCTAGTGCCTTGGCCCGTTCTTGCATTTTTGTCATGGGGAACTCGATTGCCCCTATCATTAGCGTAATCAATCTTCATTCTCCTGCCACTACTAAGGACTGAGAGATTTTTGGCCTTGCTTCTCTAGTCTTGGTAGTGATTGTTGTTGATTCCTCCTCTATCTGTCGCCATGAAACGATGTTTTTTTCTTTTAATAGTTGTCACAATTCTGCCATTTGCTCTGGCATGCATCTGTTCATCTCTTCTTGTTGGCATATTGCATGTTGAAACACGTCATCGATGACTTATTTTACCTGGTCACCTATCTTCTCCAAATTGTCCTCGGTCAAGGCCTGGATACCCACTTCCTTAACGACTTTGCGCTTCAACCATTGTTTTTCGGGTCTCCTTGTATCTGTCTCCTTTCCCTTCCTATCATTATGCGGTGTTGTGCGTTGAGCTATTTCCTATGGGCCCTTTCCCCTGTCCTGATCTTCTCCTTCTTCTTCATCCTCGTCAACCTCGTGTATTTTCGGTTTTTGCTTCTCTGATGGCACTGTCTCTATGGGTGGAATATTCCACTCATCGTCCCAATTGACCACCATAATGTGGCTCATCCTCTCTTCTGTCAATCTGTATTGGGTTGGAAACCACTTTTGATCCGGGCCCTTCTTTGCATGCATTTACATGTGGTGATTCCCTACCTTTAAGTGTGCCACTTCCGTGTATGCCTAAAGCACCTGTGGTGGTATGTTTTGGGTCCTCTCTATGTAGTCCCTAATAGTTTCCTTGTAAATATAGAATGCAACATGACTATCGATCTGGTGTGCCTTATGCGTCGTGTACCAGAGGTTCAGATATCGAGCGACTAAGAAAGGCTTCTCCTTGAATTTCGAAAATTGATTGTCATCTGGTTCTCTCCAAGATGATAGTGTGATTAGAATTAGTAACCAGGAGTAGTGGAACTCAAACCCATTGTATTGAACTTCCTCACAATCGATGAAAAATCCTTGTGTGATGACAATGATGAGCGTGTACATTCCTTCCGTATGATTGATGAAAAAGGCCACAAAATGTATGATGTGAGCATGTATGATTTAAGAGAAGGAAACATTCAATGGAAGATACTCCCTCCCTTTCCTATCTTGGAGGAACAATCTATGGTGAGCCATAGTTCTTTTTAAAATGGTGGGTGTTCTACAAATATAGTGTGGCTTCCAAGAATCGTCTAGGCCCTGAGAGAGGACTTGGCTGTGTGGGACGCTCATCAAAAGAAACAACATAACAAAGTGGTTTTGGCTCCTTTTACTAGCTATGCAATGATAGAATAGAAACCCAAGTACATGAAAAATCAAGGTCCCAACATTGATTATAGTTTTTGCACATGCAAGAGAAAACAATTTTATATCTGTGAAAAGGAGGGCGATGGATATTCAAAAAATTCTAATGAAGAATCCAAAAAAATTCTAGCCATAAAAAATAGAAATGATTTGATGACAAAGCATTTGAAGGAAAGATGACTTGTAATATACTTTATGTATATTACAATGTTCAATAATTACTAATTAAATGATTAATGTAATAATCATATTTTTAATGTAAAGTGACTTTACTCATTTACATGTATTTATAGACATTGTACATTTTAATAAGAGAAATAATAATATATATTTTATATATATCAAGTATTAAGCTTCCAGAAAGTAAGAGGATCGACCAGATATATACTTTGATGATCAAGAATTTCTTCGATGCATAGTGGAGCGTTCAATGCAGAGGAAAAGATGTTGATGAAGACCTCAACTACTAGGTATTAAGACTAATAGACGTTAATGCAAAGTGTTGGACTATGTACCTCCTACTTGTCTTAGGTGTGATCATGTATGTGGTTGTAATTCTTATTGGTCATTATTAGATAGAATTAGTAGCTACTTAGAGAGCCTATTCCTAGTTTGTAGGAGGTTGTTGGAACTAGTTGGATGTGAGAGATTCTCTCCAACTAGATGCTTCCTAGAATGGTGTGAGGAACTGACATAATCTGTGATTGTGTGATCAAGGTGGTTTGTCACAAAGTTTGTTGTATTTATATGTACTCTATTTCATTTTTTAATAGAGATCACTCAATGTCTACTCTCCCATTTTCTTATAATTTTTTAGTGCCACATGAAAATTAATTATTTTCTTTAGCATGATGATTAGGATATTGGTTGTTTTCTTTTACTACTATATGCAAATCAAGTTCACGGTAGAATAATTACTTTTCCTCTTCTATATTGATACCCAAACCAAGTTCTCCTTGACCAGGAGCAACCCAATAGGATTAGAAATTCATTTTTGTTCTGGATTGTAGGCCATATTTTCATAGTCTTTAGTATTGGTTCAAATTCAGTGTGATTATGTCCATAGGATTACACCTATTTGAAATGGCCTGAATCAATGATGTTTTAATGGAGAGGATTTCTTATGCTCTCAATATTATTTGTTACCACAATAAATGAAAGGCTGGTATTTCAAACATTAATTTTTTTGCGTGACAAAAGATATTCATTAGTCATTAAAATTGGTGATACCTAGAAGAGTGTTCACTCCACCTTTTTACCAGCTAGGTAGTGGACATATTGTTTGACTATGGTGAACAAAGTGAGCCACTAACATTGCATAGTCAAACAATAGATAGCATAGTGTGTTTTTTCCTTTTTACCACTTGTTAAAGCCACTAAGGTTGCATGGTCAAACTTTAGATAACATAGTGTGTTTCTTCCTTTTTACCATTTGTTAGATTGTTTGTAGTGTGTTGGGCATAATGTGTGTGGAGTCAATTGGGTCTAGTATAGGTAGTTGGGAGGATTGGTTGTTAACCTCTCTATCAGATTCAATTCCTATAAGTGACATGTTAATGACTCTTAAAGGAGTATGGTTTTTCTGGGTTAATGCCTTGATTAAATGTTTGGCCCTCCATATTCTGTCATTTTGAAAAGCAAGGACCTCCCTATTCTGTCATTTTGAAGAGCAGGGACAGATAGATTTTGGTTGACTGGTTATTGTGTGCCTGAGTAAGATTTGTATGCTGCCTGCATCCTATCTAAAGTTTTCCATTTTTGTATACATGGTCTATCCCTTATCGGCTTGGTAAAAACAGATCCATTTCGCGGACAGTCTTACTTCCCTGTTTCCATGAACCCAAGGTTGGCCTCGATCGGGTTCATTTGCTCACAGTTGATCTTGGTAAGTTTGTGGGGTTAGCCTAGAGCCCTCAAGAATAGAACATTAAAAGCGCGATATGGTGACTTCTATTACAAGAATGTTCTGCAAGAGAGGATTTAGTCACACGGTTGTGAAGTATATCTGCATTATGCTCTTTCAACCTTACCGGAAGGGAGCATGTAACAGAGTACACATATTTTCACTATTTGAAATTGATTCACAATATATAACTTGTTGCTCAACATTCAATGTTGAGATAAACATATATATACATCGTTGAATAACATTCAATATTGAGATAGACATATATATACATCATTGAATATATCAGGGATAGGCATATATATACACCGTTGAATATATCATTGAATGTTGGGTAGACATATCCAACATTTAATGTTGGAATAGACATATATATATATATACATCGTTGAATATATCAGGGATAAACATATATACACCGTTGAATATATCATTCAATACTGGGGTAGATATATATATATATATATATATATATATATATATATATATATATATATATATATATATATATATATAGTTGAATATATTAGAAATAGACATATATACATATACACATAGTTGAGTATATGGTAGTTTGTATACCAAGGTTATCTGACAATGCTGCACATCAAGCTATATATTGCTTGTCGTCTGGAGTCCACCCAGACTTTCACTGCATCAAACATATTCCTATAATTATGGGGTCAGCCTGGAGACCTCCGAAATATAACATTTGGGAAAGAAAACTCGATATGGTGACTTGTACTACAAGAAGGCTAGGCAAGAGAGGATTTAGTCACACGGTTGTGAAGGGTATCTGCACTATGCTCTTGCAAACTTACCTGAAGGGAGCAACCAGTCTTATGGATATAAACCTTTCATCTCTTTGGAGTCCACCGAGACTTTAACTGAGTCAGACATATTCCTAATCGTTTTTTTGGGGTGAAAGGGGACCTTAAATTGTGTTTGAAGGGGTAATAGTTTTTGCAATTAGATCTGCTACACCCTTGACATATGGCAATTGTTTTAGAAAAATCTATGCCATATTGCAATTTATAATTACGGCGAAAGGCGTATACCTATTGGTAATGGGCATGATTAATGACCTTTTATTCTAAAATTCTAATCTGATGGCTAACAATTGAAGATGCTAGCATATTCTTAGTCATCTTTGCAAATCAATGAATGTGATTTATTCTTCATAACTTCTTTGTATTTTTGAATGCATCCATTAACCTTTTTACTTTTTAAGATTTACCTAATCATATTAAGATATTACAGTAGCACCATATAATTGCCACGTTTGTATTATTAATGGGCACTACTTCAACTTCCTCCTCAGCTATTCGTGCATCTTTGGCCGACCCACCAAGCATTTCATTTTTGAGCATGGATATCTTTCGGCATGCTCAGCTGATACCTTTCGACGTTCTCAGCTACGAGTTAGCGGCTGTGCTAGTGTCATAGTCAACGGATTTCTAATAGTGAATTTGTCTCGGTGGTCAGAGCCATCCATTTTGATGCGTAATGGGCCAAAACAACCCAATTTCTCGCCATTTCCCCTCGATTATTGTTCTCTGCTCTGTCACATTATTACATTCAACTACATGAGGGAAAGTAGTGCTGTAGAGATAGAAGTCTGGCTATGGAATGGATCGGCATGTTTTGTTATAGCTGCTGCTAAGCATCATCTTGTTGCTTTTGTTCGTGGCTTGCACTCATCCTGCCCGCTTACAAGGGAAATCCTCCCCCTCCGATTACATACCAATCGGACAA
The DNA here is from genome assembly GCA_009831015.1 of Picea engelmannii. Taxonomy (NCBI): domain Eukaryota; kingdom Viridiplantae; phylum Streptophyta; class Pinopsida; order Pinales; family Pinaceae; genus Picea; species Picea engelmannii. The sequence goes on from ML777273.1 coordinate 1,597,123, forward strand.
CCCTCCCACTCTTTGGATGTAATCCCCTCCCTCTACCATATCATACAATCCTGACAACCCCATTCCCCCTCCATCTCCCAAATTATCAATATGACATTTGAACAACTACCCCCTTCATCCCCCTCCATCTCCCTCTCCCAAACTACCAATCTGACACAACTACCCCCTTTGTCCACTCCCCTTCAACTAACTTCCCTCATAGTCTATCGTTCGAACTCCCATCCCTCCCATTCTGTCTCCATCGTCTACCCTTCGAACTCCTCTCCCTCCCTCCCCTTCTGTCTCCGTCGTCAACCCTTCAAACTCCTCTCCCTCCCCTTACGACTGAAGCTAGAGTGTTCATAATTCTTTGGTCTATGGCTCCTTTATTTAATCCAAAATCCTTCCACCAATCTGCCAGCCAAAGTGGTGGCCTTCTAGATGTGGCTGTGTTAATATTGCCTAATTTCACCAGAGTTAAAAAGTCTTGTAAAATAAAATTCCACCACAGTTATTTATAGCTTGGATAGTTATAATCTATTTCTGGGAAAAGAGTTTCTGGATTCCTTTCTAGCCAATGAAATAGAAATCTTGGTCTATTGAGAGAAAAATATTGTTGATTATTTCCCAAATTATCCCGGATATCCCAGATAAGATCAATATCATGAAACCTGTGAGTTAGGGCTTCTTGTGCTTCTATTGCCTTTTGAGTTGTTCGAGCAAGAATTGGTGCAAGAACATTTGAAATCCTTTTGGTTCGGATTTCTGGGACTAAATTTTGAAACATAATTTGGCTTGTTTGGTTCAACAACTTGGTACTCCTTAATTCCCAGTGAGGTCTCCATTCAGACTCATATGTTTCCCAATTTAGAGTATCAAGAACATTCACTAATACTTCAACACCATTTCTGAATTGGACAGAGATAACCATACAAGAAGCTTGCAAATGCTCTCTGCTTAAGAAATCTGGGATAGAGTTTGTAGATCCCTTGATATGTTCAACCGAAAAATCAAAATTGATATATAATTCTTACCATCTAGCAAACTTAGCGTTGCTTGGAGATTTAATTTCTTTATTCAATACCTTATTCATAGCAACAACATCAGTTTTTAAAAGAAATTTCTTATAAACAAGAAATATTTCGAATTTGTGGATGGCATTTAAGGTTGCTTTTATTTCTTTATCTAAGGCTGAATAGTTCTTTTAATCTACTTGCCAAAGGCCTGAAGAAAATTGTATAATTTCTTCCTTTTTTCTATTCCCTTGTTGTCTGACTTGTTTGAGGACTACTCCCCATCCAATATTGTTGGCATCTGTTTCTACTATTTTAGGGAGGTCATCATAAGAAATATATAAAATAGGAAGTTTTTTAGCCGTGGCTTTAATATTCCTAACTGCTTGAAAATGTTTTTCAATCCAATGGCCGGGGTGTTTCTTTATCCTGTCTTTTAACAATTTTCTGTCTTGGGAAAATCCTTTGTAGAAGTGACTAATGTAGTTCAGACTACCCAAGAATCTTTGCAACTAGACTTTATCAATTATTTTGTCAGGAAATTTATCAACAAATTCAATTGCATGTGTCTACAGAGTAAGTTCTCCATTTTTAATAGTATGGCCTAGGTACTTGATTTCTATTTGAAATAATTCAAATTTCTTTCTCGAAAAAACTAGGCCTGCTTGTTTGATTATTTGCATAAACTTTTTCAAATGTTTGAAATGTTGATCTATAGAAGAAGAGAAGAAAAGTATATCATCAATATATACAATGAGTCAGTCAAAATAGGGCTTTAAAGTGTTGTCCATGAATTTATGGAATTTAAATGGTGCATTTTTTAGGCCAAATGGAATAACATTCCATTCGTAATGTCTTGTTGGTATACTAAAAGTTGTTTTAAATTTATCTTCTTCTTTAACAGCTACTTGCCAAAATCCTAACTTTAGATCAAAATTTGAAAATATTTTGGCTCCAGCAATTCTAGTAACTAGGCAAGTCTTATTTGGAATGGGGTATGTGTCATTAGCCAAAACCTTATTTAAAGGCTTATAATTTATTACTATCCTTTGGAAACCTCTAACTTGTTCATAATGTTTATTTACATAGAATCCATAACGGTTCCAGGGACTGGTGGATTCTCTAATAAGCCCTTTTTTAAGGAGGCCATTGATTTATTTTGCACATAGACTTTGATATTCAACATTCATAGGGATAGCTCTGCTCTTACAAGGTTTTCCTTGATATTCTTCTTTGCAGGGGAGTGAGACCTCATGCTTTTTCTACTTCCAGAAGGTTGTGGGATTTTCTAAACATACTTGATCAATAAATTCTTATTTCAACAAAAAAAGAAATGTTGAATTTGTCATCGTTTTAACTATTCTCTAATCCTAATATTGGCTTGTTGTCCCTTGAATTCTTCTATTTTCAGGATTTTATTTTGTATGGTTGTTACCATAATTGATTCCCTGGGAGTAGATACAAAAGGAAGGTTTATAGCTATCCTTTTATTCTCAGAAGCAGAAGGAATGTTGATGAAGTAACCAAGCTTGTTTTTGGCCACGATAGTAGTTCCATGAGGTTCAACTGTTGCCAAAAATGGTGTTCCCAAGATGCAAGCTATAGGAATATCAGCTAGCACAAATCTTAAGTCTAGACAAAAATGTTTGAAGCAAAGGTTAGCTTTAGGAACCTCAAAAGAGATTTCTGTTGGAATATTTCCCAACCCAACAACACTTGTTTGAGTCTTTTGCAAAAACTGTATAGGAATAATCTCTTTATTTAAGAGATTGAGATCAGATCCTGTGTCTAGCAGAGTTTTTATTCAAAAAGGCATTCTTTGGATTTTAAAATCCATGATGACATGGTAATTATGGTGCTGTATAGCAACCATCTGCTCTTCCTTTTGTTCTGTTTTATTCTCTTGATCTTTGATAGACTTTTTGAGTTTACCTATCTATTTTCCTAGTTTTGAGATAGAGATGGTTTGGATAGAACAACATATTGGTTTTGTTGAGCATGGTTTGACGGAAGCTTTTGAGAAGTTTCAGGGCTTGAATAAATTTGAAAACCTCTTCCATTCATAAAAGGAAATGAACATATGCCTTTTATTCATATAACTTTTCCATTCTTTTGATAGATCAGTTTTCTCCTTTTGTGAAGTATTTAAGGCAAAGCTTTCTGAGCTTGAATGAGTAAAAAGATCCCAATTTAACATAGCTTTCATCCATTCTGAATTTATTCTCTGCTTTTTGCATCCATACATTAGACCAAGGAATTTTTCAATTTCTGGTCTAGATGGCTGTCTAAGATCTGAAGGTATAATTGCTTGGCACATTAGATTTATTTCTGTACAAGTAATGGATTTTATAACAAGAATATGTGGTTCATGCAGAAAAGGAAAGTTAGAACATTGTGGATGATGACAAGGCTCCTTGGTTGTAGAGTTTGTGGGTGGAAGATTATGATGGCAATGTTCAAATTATAACTGGTCTTCTTCTTTGAATATAGAAAGAGTAGATAATGTAACCAATTTTCCACAATCTAAACATTTAATAGTATATGGATCATGGACAATGGATCTTGCCAAAGGTTGAAGAAGTGGATGGAGACAAAAGGATGAAGTAGATGATGAGGAAGAAACTGAAGATTTATTACAGGATAGAGATCCTTGTGGAAAGGAAATGACTACAAAAGATGTAGATTCTTTTATTTGAGCATAAGTGATAGATCTTGGAATAGGGAACCATGAGGAGGAGGTCAAAGAGCTACATGTCATAATGGGAAATGATAAGACATAGTCTAATGGAAGAAGAGGAAAGCATAACCCTATAAATATGAGAAGCCTACATGTATAAGTGTATAGCCATAAGGAAAATAATGAGAAGATTATGAAATATTAGGAAGAGATACTTCACAGTTTTAACATGCTACAGAGGTAAGCCAATAAAGACTCTGGCACAAAGCAAGCATCTAGTGCTAAAGAAGTGACAACATCCATATCCCATAGAAGAAGGGATGATCATTAGAATGAAATAAAATCAAGGATTATGACTAGGAATCATCATTCCCCAGATAAATCCATCAGGAGAGCTCATACAATTTTAGGGATTGGGAGCAGCCAAAGTGTGTCCCCTTTCATAAGGTAGAGGAGAAGGCCTCAGGAAAACATCTTGCAAGTTGAACTCAATAAAATCTAGCCAGCGAATTTCAATGGTGAGAAGAGGAAGGGAGAAGAGGTTTAGGCCTGGTTGTTGGAAATGAATAAATATTTCTAGCTACATGATTATCTCTCAAGAGTAGAAACAAGAATTGCAACCTACCACTTGCAAGCCAAGCACCTTGATGAGAAGAAGGTCTCATGAAGGTGTTATATTCTTAATTTCCACACTACATAGTCAGAGAGGAACACAATAGAAGATCCAAGCCAAGACAAAACCCTTAGCTCAAGTTTCAGATAATTTTTGAGGGGTGTCGTTGGTCATCTATCGGAAAAACAACAACATGTCTATTATCATCGGTTCATAACAAGCGACACCCTCTGTAATATTGTATATCCACAAATTTTTGAAGAGGCAAGCGAGGGACTAGTTGGTTTTTCGTGGCATGAGCCTTAAAATTCACATCATTTGAGTTTCCATTGGTCTTTAGAATATCTAGAATCTCTTTCAAGCCTCTTCCAAGAATCTATATAAAGAAGAAAAATATTGAGAATGAAGAAGAATAATCATTTACAAATATGTACTGCCAAAATTCAAAGTTGCTTCTCAATCTACATCAGTTGCAGTGATGTTTCCTATATTGGTTGAAGAGCCAAGGAGGATAAAGGATAAAGCGGCAAAGAGTAAGAGAGGAACATAGCAGAAGATGTAAGCCAAGATGCAACCCTTCGCTCAAGGTTCAAATTTTTTTTAAGGGGTGTCATTGGTCATCTATGGAACAACTAGTGACATGTCGTGTGTCATTAGTTCACAACAAGAGACACCTCTATAACATTATAGATTCACGTAGTTTCGAAGAGGCCTCCTGTTTAAATTTTTTGTATTCTTCCTCTAATGTGACATTTTTTGTCATAACCTTCACTAATTCACTGGGTGTCTTCTCTGCACACACATTCACCTCTTACATTGTGCTAATCTGTAACTCCTATAATACCTCCATTGGAATTTTGGATAGCACTAAGTCAATGTGACCTAGTGCCATGGCCTGTTCTTGCATTTTTGTCATGGGGAACTCGATTGCCCCTGTCATTATCATAATCAATCTTCATTCTCCTGCTACTTCTAAGGACAGAGAGATTGTTGGCCCTGCTTCTGTAGTCTTGGTAGTGATTGTTGTTGATTCCTCCACTATCTATCACCATGAAACAATGTTTTTCTCTTTTAATAGTTGTCGCAATTCTGCCATTTGTTCTGGCATGCATCTGTTCATCTCTTCTTGTTGTCATCTTGCGTGCTAAAACAAGTCATCGATGAGTTATTTTTCCTGGTCACCTATCTTCTCCAAATCGTCCTCAAACAAGGCCTGGATAGCCACTTCCTTAACGACTTTGCACTTCAACCGTTATTTTCTGTGTCTCCTTGTATCTGACTCCTTTCTCTTCCTATCATTACGCGGTATTGTCCGTTGAGCTATTTCCTATGGGCCCTTTCCCCTGTCCTGATCTTCTCCTTCTTCTTCATCCTCATCGACTTCGTGTATTTTCTATTGTTGCTTCTCTGATGGCCTTGTCTCTATTGGTGGAATCTTCCACTCATTGTCCCAATTGACCACCATAATGTGGCTCATCCTCTCTTTTGTCAATCTGTATTGGGTTGGAAAGCATTGTTGATATGGGCCCTTCTTTGATTGCATTTACATGTGGTGGTGCCCTACCTTGAAGCGTGCCACTTCCTTGTATGCCTCAAGCACTTGTGGTGGTATGTTTTGGGTCCTCTCTACTTAGTCCCTAATAGTTTCCTTGTAAATATAGAATGCAACATGACTATCCATCTGGTGTGCCTTATGCATCATGTACCAAATGTTCTGATACCGAGCGACTAAGAAAGGCTTCTCCTTGACTTCCAAAAATTGATTGTCATCTGGTTCTCTCCAAGATGATAGTGTAATTAGAATTAGTAACCAGGAGTAGTGGAACTCATACCCCTTGTATTGAACTTCCTTACAATCGATGAAAAATCCTTGTGTGATGACAATGATGAGCATGTACATTCCTTCACTCTGATTGATGAAAAAGGCCACAAAATGTATGATTTGAGCATGTATGATTTAAGTGAAGGAAACATTCAATGGAAGATACTCCCTCCCTTTCCTATCTTGGAGGAACAATCTATGGTGAGCCATAGTTCTTTTGAAAATGGTGGGTGTTCTACAAATATAGTGTGGCTTCGAAGAATCGTGTAGGCCCCGAGAGAGGACTTGGCTGTGTGGGACGCTCATCGAAAGAAACAACGTAACAGAGTGGTTTTGGCTCCTTTTACTAGCTATGCAATGACAGAATAGAAACCCAAGTACAAGAAAAATCAAGGTCCCAACATTGATTATAGTTTTTGCACATACAAGAGAAAACAATTCTATATGTGTGAAACAGAGGGCGATGGATATTCAAAAAATTCTAGTGAAGAATCCAAAAAAAATCTAGCCATAAAAAAATAGCAATACTTCGAGGACAGAGCATTTGAAGGACATTTGACTTGTAATATACTTTATGTATATTACAATGTTCAATAATTACTAATTAAATGATTAATGTAATAATCATATTTTTAATGTAAAGTGACTTTACTCATTTACATGTATTTATAGACATTGTACATTTTAATAAGAGAAATAATAATATATATTTTATATATATCAAGTATTAAGCTTCCAGAAAGTACAAGGATCGACCAGATATAGACTTTGATGATCAAGAATTTCTTCAATGCATAGTGGAGCGTTCGATGAAGAGGAAAAGATGTTGATGAAGACCTCAACTACCAGATATTAAGACTAATAGACGTTAATGTGAAGTGTTGGACTATGTAACTCCTACTTGTCTTAGGTGTGATCATGTATGTGGTTGTAATGCTTATTGGTCATTATTAGATATAGTTGGTAGCTACTTAGAGAGTCTATTCCTAGTTTGTAGGAGGTTGTTGGAACTAGTTGGATGTGAGAGATTCTCTCCAACTAGATGTTTCCTAGAATGGTTTGAGGAATTGACATAATCTATGATTGTGCGATCAAGGTGGTTTTCCACAAAGATTGTTGTATTTATATGTACTCTATTTCATTTTTTAATAGAGAGCACTCAATGTCTACTCTCCCATTTTCTTATAATTTTTTAGTGCCACGTGAACATTAATTATTTTCTTTAGCATGATGATTTGGATATAGGTTTTTTTCTTTTACTGCTATATGCAAATCAAGTTCATGGTAGAATAATTACTTTTCCTCTTCTATATTGATACCCAAACCACGTTCTCCTTGACCACGAGAAACCCAATAGGATTAGAAATTCATTTTTGTGTTGGATTGTAGGCCATATTTTCATAGTTTTTAGTATTGGTTCAAATTCAGTGTGATTATGTCCATAGGCTTACACATATTGGAAATGGACTGAATCAATGACCTTTTAATAGAGAGGATTTCTTATTCTCACAATATTATTGGTTATCACAATAAATGAAAGGCTGGGATTTCAAACATTAACTTTTTGGCATGACAAAAAATATTCATTAGTCATTAAAATTGGTGATACCTGGAAGACTGTTCACTCCAACTTTTTACCAGCTAAGCAGTGGACAGATTGTTTGACTATGGTGAACAAAATGAGCCCCTAAGATTGCATAGTCAAACGATAGATAACATAGTGTCTTTTTTCCTTTTTACCACTTGTTAAAGCCACTGAGGTTGCATGGTCAAACTTTAGATAGCATAGTGTGTTTCTTCCTTTTTACCATTTGTTAGATAGTTTGTAGTGTGTTGGGCATAATGTGTGTGGAGTCATTTGGGTCTAGTCTACGTAGTTGGGAGGATTGGTTGTTAACCTCCCTATCAGATTCAATTCCTATAAGTGACATGTTAATGACTCTTAAAGAAGTATGGTTGTTCTGAGTTAATGCCTTGATTAAATGTTTGGCCATCCATATTCTGTCATTTTGAAAAGCAGGGACCTCAATATTCTGTCATTTTGAAGAGAAGGGATGGATAGATTTTGGTTGACTGGTTATTGTGTGCCTGAGTAAGATTTGTATACTGCCTACATCCTATCTGAAGTTTTCCCCTTCTGTATGCAGGTTCTATCCCTTACCGGCTTGGTAAAAATTGATCCATTTCGCAGACAATCTTACTTCCCTATTTCCATGAACCCAAGGTTGGCCTCGATCGGGTTCATTTGCTCACAGTTGATCTTGGTAAGTGTGTGGGGTTAGCCTGGAGCCCTCGGGAATAGAACATTGAAAACTCGATATGGTGACTTCTATTACAAGAATGTTCCGCAAGAGTGGATTTAGTCACACGATTGTGAAGTATATCTTCACTATGCTCTTTCAACCTTACCGGAAGGGAGCATGTAACAGAGTACACATCTTTTCACTATTTGAAATTCATTAACAATATATAACCTGTTGCTCAACATTCAATGTTGAGATAGACATATA
>ML777273.1:1605881-1631285 GCA_009831015.1 Picea engelmannii
ATATATATATATATATATCATTGAATATATCAGGGATAAACATATATACACGATTGAATATATCATTGAATGTTGGGTAAACATATCCATCATTGAATGTTGAAATAGACATATATATATATATACATAGTTGAATATATCAACGCTAGACATATATATACACAGTTGAATATATCAGGAATATAACATTTGGGAAAGAAAACTCGATTAGCCTGGAGCCCAAATGTTATATTCCTGAGGGATCCAGGCTAACCCCACAATTATAGGAATATGTTTGATGCAGTGAATGTCTGGGTGGACTCCAGACCGCTGGAAGGTGTGTACTTTGTCGCATTCCCATGTGGAAAAAACGTATATCGAATGCTCATGTGGGAAAAACGTATAGTCTGGGCGAACTCCAGACGGCAAGCAATATACAGCTTGCTGTGCAGCATTGTCGGATAACCTTGGTATACAAACTACGATATATTCAATGGTATATATATATATATATATATATATATATATATATATATATATGTCTACTCCAGTATTTAATGATATATTCAACTGTGTATATATATATCTATCGCCGATATATTCAACTATGTATATATATGTCTATTTAAACATTCAATGATGGATATGTCTACCCAACATTCAATGATATATTCAGCTGTGTATATATATCTACTCAAGTATTCAATGATATATTCAACGGTGTATATATGTTTATCTCTGATATATATATATTCCAACATTCAATGTTGGATATGTCTACCCAACATTCAATGCTATATTCAACGGTGTATATATATGTCTATCCCTAATATATTCAACGATGTATATATATGTCTATCTCAATATTGAATGTTATTCAACGATGTATATATATGTCTATCTCAACATTGAATGTTTAGCAGCGGGTTATATATTGTTAATCAATTTCAAATAGTGAAAAGATGTGTACTCTGTTACATGCTCCCTTTCGGTAACTATACTTCACAACTGTGTGAATAAATCCGCTCTTGCGAAACATTCTTGTAATAGAAGTCATCATATCAAGTTAATTGTAAGTGGTTTGTCTAAACATTGAGCGGAAGTGATAGATCTTGGAATACACCAAAAGCCCCTATTCCAAGATTTATCACTTCTGCTCAAATAAAAAAATCTACATCTTCTGCAGTCATTTCCTTTCTACAAAGATCTATATCCTGTAATAACTCTTTAGTTTCTTCCTCATCATCTACTTCATCCTTTTGTCTCCATCCATCTTTTCAACTTTTGGCAAGATCCATATACTGTTCAATGTTTAGATTGTGGCAAATTGGTTACGTTATTTACTCTTTCTACATTCAAAGAAGAAGACCAGTTACAATTTGAACATAGCCATCATAATCTTCCACCCAAAAAATCTACAGCCAAGGAACTTTGTCCTCATCCACAATGTTCTGACTTTCCTTTTCCACATGAACCACATATTCTTGTTATAAAATCCATTCCTTGTACAGAAATAAATAGAAGGTGCCAAGCAGTTATACCTTCAGATCTTAGACAACCATCTAGAACAAAAATTGAAAAATTCCTTGGTCTAATGTATGGATGCAAAAAGCAAAGAATAAATTCAAAATGGATGAAAGTTATGTTAAATTGAGATCTTTTTACTCATTCAAGCTCAGAAATCTTTGCCTTAAATACTTCACAAAAGGAGAAAACTGATCTATCAAAAGAATGGCAAAGTTATATGAATAAAAGGGATATGTTCATTTCCTTTTATGACTGGAAGAGGTTTTCAAATTTATTCAAGCCCAGAAACTTCTCAAAATCTTCCGTCAAACCATGCTCAACAAAACCAATATGTTGTTCTGTCCAAACCATCTCTATCTCAGAACTAGGAAAAGAGATAGGTAAACTCAAAAAGTCTATCAAAGATCAAGAGAATAGAACAGAACAAAACGAAGAGTAGATGGTTTCTATACAACACTAGAAGTACCATGTCATCATGGATTTAAAAATCCAAGGAATGCCTTTTCGATTAAAAAATCTGCTAGACACAGGATCTGATCTCAATCTCTTAAATAAAGAGATTATTCCTATACAGTTTTGGCAAAAGACTCAAACAAGTGTTGTTGGGTTGGGAAATATTCCAACAGAAATCTCTTTCGAAGTTCCTAAAGCTACCCTTTGCTTCAAACATTTTTGTCTGCACTTAAGATTTATGCTAGTTGATATTCCTATAGCTTGCATCTTGGGAACACCATTTTTGGTAACAGTTGAACCTCATGGAACTATTATGGTGGCCAAAAACAAGCCTGGTTACTTCATCGTCATTCCTTTTGCTTCTGAGAATAAAAGGATAGCTATAAAACTTCCTTTTGTATCTACTCCCAGGGAATCAAATATGGTAAAAACCATACATAATAAAATCCTGAAAATAGAAGAATTAGAGATTAGAGAAAAGTTAAAACAAGGACAAATTCAACAAAAAATTATTTTGTTGAAACAAGAATTTATTCATCAAGTATGTTCAGAAAATCCCACAGCCTTCTGGAAGCAGAAAAAGCATGAGGTCTCACTCCCATACAAAGAAGAATATCAAGGAAAACCTTGTAACAACAAAGCTATCCCTATGAATGTTGAATATCAAAGACTATGTGCAGAAAAAATCAAGGGCCTCCCTAAAAAAGGGCTTATCAGAGAATCCACCAGTCCCTGGAACTGTTATGGATTCTATGTAAATAAACATTCTGAACAAGTTAGAGGTGTCCCAAGCCTAGTAATAAATTATAAGCCTTTAAATAAGGTTTTGGCTGATGACACATACCCCATTCCAAATAACACTAGCCTGGTTACTAGAATTGTTGGAGCCAAAATATTTTCAAAATTTGATTTAAAGTTAGGATTTTGGCAAGTAGCTGTTAAAGAAGAAGATAAATTTAAAACAACTTTTAGTATACCAGCAGGACATTACGAATGGAATGTTATGCCAATTGGCCTAAAAAATGCACTAGCTAAATTCCAGAAATTCATGGACGACACTTTAAATCCCTATTTTGACTGGCTCATTGTATATATTGATGATATACTTGTCTTCTCTGCTTCTATAGATCAACATTTCAAACATTTGAAAAAGTTTCTGCAAATAATCAAACAAGCAGGCCTAGTTTTTTCAAGAAAAAAACTTGAATTATTCCAAACATAAATCAAGTACCTAGGCCATACTATTAAAAATGGAGAACTTACTCTGTAGACACATGCAATTGAATTTGCTGATAAATTTCTTGAAAAAATAACTAATAAAGTCCAATTGCAAAGATTCTTGGGTAGTCTAAACCATATTAGTCACTTCTACAAAGAATGTGCCCAAGACAGAAAATTGCTAAATGACAGGTTAAAGAAAGACCCCAGCCATTGGACTAAAGAACATTGTCAAGCAGTCAGGAATATTAAAGCCAAGGCTAAAAATCTTCCTATTTTATATATTTCTGATGATGACCTCCCAAAAATAGTAGAAACAGATGCCAGGAATATTGGATGGGGAGAAGTCCTCAAACAAGTCAGAGAACAAGGGAATAGAAAAAAGGAAGAAATTATACAATTTGCTTTAGGCCTTTGGCAAGCAGCTGAAAATAACTATTCAACCTTAGATAAAGAAATAAAAGCATCCTTAAATTCCATCCACAAATTCGAAATATTTCTTATTTATAAGAAAATTCTTTTAAAAACTGATGTGGCTGCTATGAATAAGGTATTGAATAAAGAAATTAAATCTCCAAGTGATGTTAAGTTTGCTAGATGGAAATCATTATTTAGCAATTTTGATTTTTCAGTTGAACATATCAAGGGATCTACAAACTCTATCCCAGATTTCTTAAGCAGAGAACATTTGTAGGCTTCTTGTATGGTTGTCTCCGTCCAATTCAGAAATGGTGCTGAAGTATTAGTGAATGTTATTGATACTCTAAATTGGGAAACATATGAGTCTGAATGGAGGCCTCACTGGGAATTAAGGAGTACCAAGTTGTTGAACCAAACAAGCCAAACTATCTTTCACAATTTAGTCCCAGAAATCCGAACCAGAAGGATTTCAAATGTGCTTGCACCAATTCTTGCTCGAACAACTCAAAAGGCAATAGAAGCACAAGAAGCCCTAACTCACAGGTTTCATGATATTGATCTTATCTGGGATATCCAGGATAATTTGGGAAATAATCAACAATATTTTTGTCTCAATAGACCAAGATTTCTATTTCATTGGCCAAAAAGGAATCCAGAAATTCTTTTCCCAGAAATTGATTATAACTATCCAAGATATAAAGAACTGTGGTGGAATTTTATTTTACGAGAAGACTTTTTAACTTTGGTCAAATTAAGCAATGTTAACAAAGCCATAGCTAGAAGGACACCACTTTGGCTGAAAGATTGGTGGAAGGATTTTGGCTTAAATAAATGAACCATAGACCCAAGAATTCTGAACATTCTAGCTTGAGTCGTATCTCCTTTATAGTCTATCCAAAATCTTTTTGAATTTGGTCCCAATGAAGGAGAAATGCTTTGTCATTTCATACTTAATTATTTTCAATGGACTGCTAAAGTTAAAACTATTATTCAATTGATGAATGGCCAACCTTTTGTCATAAGGAAGATTTATATAATGATGTGGGACATACATACTTATGAAGAAAGTTTTACATCTAATATCGAGAATGATTAAAATATTTTCATGTCTTTTTGGCCGACAGTGGTGCCAATCGGTTTCCATGGACTAACGTTACTAGTTTCCATAGTGTAATTTAAGTCTTATTGGCCTACAGTGGTGCCAATCGGTTTCCGTGGGTTGATGTGACAAACCTCCACTATGTAATGAATAATGGAAGGCATCTTGGAAACTTGGAGCACTTCTCCAACTTTTGGCGTGGCTTGACCCGCATTTCCAACATTTCTTAGTGCGTGTCTTTTAACATGTGACATCTAGTCAGGGAATCTTGCATGACTACCCTGACAAATCTAAAAGTATGATTTACTTTTGGTTGATAGAAAATAAAAGTATGAATTGGTCGGAAGAATCTTGCATGACTACTTCTGCCAAAATCTACGAAATAGATTGAATGACAGACATGTAGGGTCTAGAGTCTTTTCATAAAATGATTCTCATCTCCAAAATTTGTATATAAGGAGGTGAAGGCCTCATTGTAATTCATTCAAAGTTACTGTGAGTTAGTTAGTCCGAGTCTTTCTAAATCTCCCTTCTGTCTGAGCTTTCGAGTCATTCTGTGTGCAAGTATTTGCAAGTCTGTAAGTGTTTGAGTGAGTAGAGAATCCTGCTCATATTGTATACCATGGCTTCAGAGCTTCAACTCTCTATTTTAATATAAAAGACTTTCGCTTGCGTCTATGAAATCTGAGTATTGTCTCTTATTGTGCATATGTTAAATATTCTTGTTTCTATTTGCCTATTATTGCAATTTGTGTGACTTGAAGGATTATGTGCCGAGGTTCACTCAAGGGAAAGATAAAACTCTGGAGGAAAGTTGTGATGAGGTTCTCTTAGGTCCTGGAGCACTTGTGTAATTCCTGCTAGGAAGGAGGATGCTAAGGGCAGTTTATGGTGTTGGGTTGTTCGAACGTTCGCTAGGATTTTTCTTTAGGAGTGCATAAGGTTCACCTTGGGGTTCGCCAGGATAACTGGATTGGTTCTGCAGAGAGTAGCAAGAAATAGATGGTCAAGTAGTAGAAGAAAGACAGACGCATGAGACAGATTCATCTTCAAGCTTCATTCTCCATTAGAGGAAGCCTCTGAGTATAAAAGTACTAAGGAATCTTGGAAATGCGGGTCAAGCCACGCCAAAAGTTGGAGAAGTGCTCCAAGTTTCCAAGATGCCTTTCATTATTTATTACATAGTGGAGGTTTTCCATGTCAACCCACAGAAACCGATTGGCACCACTGTCGGCCAATAAGACCTGAAGTACACTGTGGATATTGGTAACGTCAATCCACAGAAATCGACTGACACTACTGTCGGCCAGTAAGACATAAAATATCTTGGTTCATTATTCCACAGGCTAGTCATGAAAATGATTGAAACGGTATGAATCCCAATGCTGTGTGTAAACTTCTCAATACATCTCTGGATATTCATCACTATCTTCATCCTGCTATAAAACATATCTCATCCAAATGACCCATGGGTGTCTTTCTCTGACAAAAAGGATTCAGTAATCATCTTTGGAGATTTGTTGCAGATTATGCACATTGTTAGGAAAATTTCTGTGATGAAATAAAAACATTCTTGTAGTATCAATAACATCAGGATGTATAGCACTAGAATTTAAACCAAACTTTTTCCACCAATCTACAAACTAGTCTGGTTCTGGGAAAGTAACGAACTGATCAGAAAATTTAATCATACAATAATAATATTTGTATCTGTCAGTCCAAGTGAAAATATGATCCCACATGGCCTTATACTGAAAATAATTTATCTAAAACATTCTTTGGTTTGGATCTTGTTGAGGCCAAGAGTGTAATGTTCTCATCTTATTTATTTGGAAATAGGACCAAGCTGGAGTCTGGTTCCATTGTTGAGCATTCTGGCAAAACCAATTCCTATTAGCAGATCTGAGTCTGGATATATCTCCCATTTCAATCATTTTTTGTCTTGCAGCAATAGTAGGGGCTTGATGAATTTGTCTTATCACATGTTGTGGAGGAATAACATGAATGTTGGTATTTGAAGAAAACCCTGGGAGACCGAATTCAATCCCTTCGAACCACCTCAATTCCCAAGGTGGTGCCCAATTTCCAGAATAGGTTCCCCAATCTAGATTATCATCCATGTGTTCTGATGCTGGAGCATTTCTGTAATCATCCTAGGTGTTTATAATAACCATTCATTTTGGATCCTTGGAATAATAAGTGATATGGGCATGGGATTCTGAAATGAAAGAAAAGATTTTCTTCTTAGCTGGATGTCCATTAATACTTGGCATATTAATTAAATATCCAGGATTTCCATTTGGAGTTTTTACAGAACCATGTGGCTCTACAACTAACAGGAAAGGAGTTCCTAGCATACAATCTACTGGAAGTTCAGATAGTAAAAGTTTCATTCCTAATGCATATTTATCAAACAATAGGATGCCCTTGGGAATTTCAAAATCCATATTGGTAGAAACATTCCCCAAACCTATAGCAGAGAAGCTACTAGGAAACCAATATTTGTGGGGAATCAAATCTTTTTGAATAAGGTTCATATCAAAACCTGTATCTAATAAGGCATTTAGACAAAAGATTTCAGAGTTTATTTCAAGATTTATTTTCACATGGCACTTCTGAAATCTGATAGGTAGAATTTTCATGGCATGTAGCCCTTGAAGTTGAGCTACATTTTAAGGCCTTATTTCCATAGGCACATCTTCTAGGGGAGGCATCTAAGAATTTAATTGTTCTCTGATATTTCTGATTTCCTGCCTTGCCCAAGAGTCTACTTTATAACTTTCTTCAGACTCTTCTTCAATCTTTTCAATTTTATTTTTCAAATAATCAACCTCTTTTTTCAGCAATGCTATTTTTTTGGCTAAATCAACCATTGAGGTATGCTGTAATTTTGCTTCCTTGTTATATTTGATAAATGTTTTGGTATTTCTGTCAAAGGAATCTTCTAGGAATAAAGGCTTACTGCTTTTTCTTTTCATAGATTCAGAACTTTTCAGCCTTTGTTCTGGGTTAAGTGATTTCAAGAAAGTTTCTAGCAGAGATTCTTTTAGATATCCTTCTGGTAAAGCTTTGATCTGTGCTAACATTTGAGCTTCTTGATCACCCGTGTTGCTATACATGCAGATTTTAATCTTTTCCCTGAATTTCATATCTGGTTCTATTTCAGACTCAGAAGTATTTTCACAAAAACAAAAGTTGGGATTTTGACATGTACAATTTTGATTATCAAAACTTCTTCTTCTTCTCAGTTATATTCAAATTCAGAAGTGCTAGCAGAATCTGAACAACAACCTTGTTGCATCAGATGAACCTCTTCTCTTTTTGGAAAAGGAGCATGTGGGTATTGGTTTGTGTGATGATCATTTTCCCCACATCTGTTGCAATGTATTCTTAGAGCAAGTTCTTGATTCTTTTGTTGTACTTCTTTTTCTCTTTTTTCAAAATATTTTCCTTTTGATGCTCTTGAATTTTTACTCTTTGGACAATTGCTTGCAATATGTTCAGTTTTTCCACATATCCAACACCAGATTTGTTGTCTAGCTTGGTGCGCATGAGTTTTTAATTTGATGTCTTCAGGCTCATAGTAGTGATTTCTTGGCCTGTATTTAGGCTTTTTCTTTTCTTTGAATTATTTGTGGTTTTTTCTTTTTTTTCTCATAGGATCTGTAATATACAAACCATACTTTTCACATATTGATCTCCTATCTGGTAAGTAGGATAGCTTATTTATAGAATGTTGGACTTTCAAATTTATACAGAGTCCTATCAGGGATTTAGTAATGAGAGAATAAATCTCTCCCCAAGTATATACTTCATAAGGAAGTTTAAAGACTTCCTGCATCTTTAAATATTCTATAAACTTGTTGGGGATGGCTACCAAATAAACCTGTTTTCATAAAAGATTTTGGCTATCTTTGACCTCATAAATTGTTTGTGTCCAATCCTTATGAAATTCTTCATAATCAGACATCTTTCTACATTTCATGTTCATAAGAATTAGTTCATGTTTATTAGCCAACTCTTCCTCAGTTCCACACCAATGCTCTAGAATCAAGGTGGTGAGAGATCCTATCATATTATTTTGGGGAGTCCTGTTTAAATGATACACAATATCACCTTGTTCATCCCTTAATATTTCTTCTTCCATATTTGGAATCATAATGGGGGACGAAATGACTTCCCACCATTTACTTAATGTCCCAGTAAAACATTGTATTATAGATTTGCATGCTTCAACTTCAGTTTTCCCTTTCATGCACATGACTTTGTAGGAAACATACATTCTATCAATCATTTGTCTAATATGTCCAACTGAGAGACCATCAATGTTCCATTCTAGGAACCAATCTTATGCAAAGGTTTGAGATTCAGGTAGTTTTCCCTTTCCTAAGAGATTAGGTGCTGGAGGTCTATTTACATGGTGAGGAAGATTCTCATAGGAAGGTCTTTGTATAGATACAAGAGAAAGATTATTTTTTGAGGATTCTGGCTTATCTTTCTCAGGAGGGAAATGATGCGGGAATTTTCTGTCCATTGTAGTTTCAAAAGGTTTATATATAGGAGATATAATGGAAATTGGATGATTTGGAAGGATAAAAGAATTAGAAATGGGCTTGTCTGGGATATGGTCTTTTTGTTTGATGTCTAACAAGGTTTTACCCATTGTTGAGAAAGATTCTCCTAATCCTTCCATGACCTCTTCATGATCTCTTTTTGTTTCTCTAGATTTTGAAGAGATTTCAATGAGGGCGGTGTCTATTTTTTCTTTGACATCTGTAACCTTATCATTTACTACATTTATAGACTGGACTATAGTGTTTGTAGAAATTTGTAGATCGTTGATTTATCCACATATACCATAACCATTTGTTACAAATGTGTAGGTTTCCATGCCCCTTAGAGCCGTGTTTGTCCAATTTAGCTGTTCAGAAAGTGATTGGACCTTTTTGTCAATACTCAGTGACTGAGTAGCATCATCAGCAAGCAGTAAAGGTACTGCTCTAACTTGTCTATTATTGTCTTCTAAGATGATACCTTTGAATGGGGGAAAAGTTGAATTTGATTCAACTATTTGTCCTTCAAGACTTTTCCATTTATGCCTAGGAGGTGTCTCTGATCCTCCTTCCATCATTTGTACTTCAAATTTCTAACTTATTTTCTTCCATTCATAGAAAGAAATCCATATAGATTTGTCAGAAATATAAATCTGCCAATCTTTTGACAGTCTGGCCTTTTCTTCATCTGAAGTAGCTAGGTTGAATTCATGTGTTTCTAGATTTGTAAACAAATCCCAGTTCAACATTTTCTTAATCCAGACCTCTTCTATGCTCCCCTTGGGACATCCTTTCATGACTGAATGAAATTTATGGATTTCATCTATTGACGGTATTTTTATGGATTCAAGCAAGGGATTTGAAAATCTTCTTTCAGGAATAACCTGATCACATTGTTCAATGTAACCTAATCCATATTTAGGTGTCCCGGGAGGTCTCATTCCCTTATATATGTCTTGTAGTCTGGGATCTAAGGTCTCAATTGTTGGCATATAATGGATCATAAAGCAATGTTGAGACTCAGATGTAGATGCAGAACTTTTAGAAGCATTATTTACAGAGCGAAAACAAACTGTAGAATCCATTTGATATGGGAGAGATAACTATAATTGCATAGAAAAGAAGGGCATTTAATCTTAGTCCTCTTGACGCAGCCTCACTCGCAGGCACGCCTTCTCTCACAAGATCTTCTCTTTCCTTGGCCCGAAGAACACTAACTGGTCCTTCTATTTCCCTATCGATAAATCTGCTCCCACAGATCTCTTCACGCGATCCCCTTTCTTTACTTATCGGAGGATCCCAACTCGCGGTTTTGCAACTTCACTGTCTATCACTGCGCTCTCAAATCCCCAAGACCCGATGACCAGTCAACGCTGAATTTATCTTCCCCTGTCAGGATTTCTACCTTGTCGGGATTTTCCTTATTGGGATATCGCTACTCTCGTTATCGAGCACTATGATTTGTCGACTCCCAATACCTGATGCAACGAAACTCCGATGTACGCATGAGCTGTCTCTTCAACTCCTTGTCACTTCTATCGGGATTTCAGAATTTGTGGGATCGCAAATCCTAATGTCGATGGATTCGGGACTTGCCTTTTCTCGATCCCCGATATTGTGCCACCTGTTTTCCACTAACTTCGGTTGTGACCCCACACAACTCTTTTGTCGGGATATCGCGTTTCACAATTTCAAGCTACAAAAGTTTCCTACCTTCGAAATTTCCGATGCTTCGAACCCTGACTCCCTGGAATATCCTGACACGTGTCCCCACTGATGGACGGTTCCGATCTGTCAGGATATCGCGGATCGTGATATCACAATTCTCGTTGCAACAACTTGGAGCTTCGACTCACGAAACCCCGATCCACGATATACACGTGGATCCAACGACCCTCGTGGCCCTGATCAACGGCTCCGCCTCTCCTGAGATTTGAACCTTTCCACACTTGTATTGTAACCTCCCTACACCTCCACGAGATCTGACGGCTCACGATGAATCACGAAATCTATTCAAAAATTTCGTTCGTCCGTTCCTCTCCACGAAACTTGTCTGCCTGCTCGTAGACTTGAA
The DNA here is from genome assembly GCA_009831015.1 of Picea engelmannii. Classification (NCBI taxonomy): domain Eukaryota; kingdom Viridiplantae; phylum Streptophyta; class Pinopsida; order Pinales; family Pinaceae; genus Picea; species Picea engelmannii. The sequence goes on from ML777273.1 coordinate 1,617,205, forward strand.
GCTTCTTCCTCATCTTCAAACCACAACTTCGACCACTGTCCTTCAACAAATTTGATACCTTATCACTCCTGAGCTTCCTTGCGACTCTCAAGTCCTCAGAAAGAAACTTTTCACGCACTCCTTGCGGTGAATCTTCAACAACGGCTGAGTGTTGAAGTCTTGTTGGCAGCCAATTCAATTTTTTCTATTATCCTATAAGCTGCCTACACCTATGTCTTCTGAAATTCAAATTGTCGTCGCATTTTTCAAAAAGCTGATATTTTCATTTCTTGCGACACTTGCAAATTGGTCTCCATTAAGTTTTCACGACTATAAGCGTGAAAACTTCTCCTTTCGAGGTCACATTTCGATCACTATCTGAATTGTCGTCATCCTTTTATCGATATTTTCTATGGAACTTACCTTTGGTTTATCGTTATGTGGCTGAAAGGATTTTCGAACTATGCCTATTTTGGACATTCTTATATTGATTGCATAACTTTATTTTATTAAACTTGTGAGGCATTGAGCATATAGATTTATATTTTTCTGACTTGCCTAGTCATTGAATTGCATAGGGGTCATGATTTATTTTTGTTTTTATATATGATGTGATCCTTATTGATAATCTTTTTATGGCTCTTGGCTTGTAAATTTTATGAATATTGATTGGCACAATGGCTTTAAACTTTTGATCTATACAATGGCGCATGGTTAACACTCGGTGTTGGTTACACATTGAATATTCACGGTTTAAAAACTATAGTTGTTTTAGAACGTTGGGAACACTCACCATTCGATTTTTTGGTTGGTTATGCTATGATTGTTTGAACAAAGGTTGAATTTTCCGGTTGTACTTTACCATAACTATTATGCATGACAGTGAATAACTCCACCACCCTCGCATGTGCACATTAATGCTCTCCCCCTTTGATCATTCATTGTTGTTAGACCGAACAACTATGCTCCTGTGCGTTGGTGAATTCGAACCAAACCCTTACCATGTGCTTGCACCATGGCCCCAATCGTCCGAGCTGAACCCAATGGGAGCCAGACCCTGATGATGTTTGACAGTGCCCGCAGTGACCTCAAGGAAAATGGGTGGCTTCCATTTATACAAAAATTTGAGGGTTTTAACCTCTGCGTAGCTCGACAATTTGCTCTGAACTTTGATGGTTGTCGAGCCAAGGTCGGCGATATTCAATTGGAAATTGATGAATAGTTTATTAGTCTTGCTACGGGTTTGCCTGCCACTAGACAACGATGGTCCAAGAATTGCAAAGTAAAGGAGGTCCCATGGACACTGCTCTTCTAGTCGTGTAAAATCACATCTTGTGATAAAGGTTTGCCAGTAACTATGCTTAAACAACGTTGGCATGATTTATTGATGATAATCAAATAGTTTATCACCTGCGAAGGTCGGTACAGGTTTGTTTTATTACACCACCTTCGTTTGCTTATGGTTTTTATGGGTTATCAGCTCAATATGCCCTATTATTTGCATAGAAGCCTGTTTAAAATGTCAAAGAAGTACAAAAGAAATCAGGCTGATAGTATCCTTTTTCATTATGGGATGGTTAAGCTTATTGTTGTCTGTTATTTGCGTCTACACGGAGATTGTTGGAGCAATTTCATTGCTCGGAATGATTTTGAGGATTCGAACCCCACAGAGGTCGACAAACCAGTGGTGAGCGAGGTCAAGGTTGTACCTCCAGTACCCTACCATACCCTATTACCCAAACCCTTGGCCGACCTTCCTACCGACCTACCCCATACTGTGACTAAGGGTGTTGAGACTGTTAAGCCTGTCGGCAAAAAGCCCAAGGCAAATCTCGCTGCAAATGCTAAAGGGAAAAAGAATGCACGTTTAATTTCACGGATGGCAAGAAATAAGCCAAAACCTCCTGTCGATCCAAACACTATCATGTTGAGTGAGGACTCTGATTCGGAAGTGGAGCGTTTCCTGGCTAGCGAATACCCCTATTCGCAAGGTTTGTGTGCCGAACCCTCGTATGACTTTGTGTCAAACCTACCCCCCTGCCTACAAGATGACCCTAACTGCCTAGGCATTAAGTTGCCTTGTGAAGCCCCTGGTCATTTATCCAAACCCTCTCCTGCTATGTCTAAACCTATAGTGCCACCCTGTGATCAATGCAGTTCATGGTTAGAGCGATATTATCTGGATGTTCCTATTCTCCAGTCAAGAATTCACTCTTTGGAGGACCAAGTTGCACTGCTTACTATTCAAAAGGCTAAGCTACAAGCCACTGATAAGAAACAAAGGACGACAGGCTCCATCTTGTTTAAAAAAGTGGAATCAGCCACAACTGTCCTGAATTCTAAGTTGGCGTAATTCAATAGCCTTGTCATCACATAGGTATGTTTTGATATCACTTGTTTATGTAACGATTCGAATTCGGTTTTAAACAGTTATGTTTAAAGCATGGATTGGCTCTGTTACATTGTATGCATTCTATACATAGCTTTGCTTTTACTAAATGGAATTTCGTTTTCCCAGTTTAGCTTCGATTGGATTTTCATCGATTTGATTGATCATGGTGTGGATTTGATTTGTTTGATTGACTTAAAATAGATGCCCTACTGTCAATCAAATTTGTTTGTACCTATTCAAGATAGGAAGTGTTTCTCATATCTAATTTAGAACACAATCGCATTTCGTTTTGATTTCATTATAATGCATACGCTATGTTTGGCAACAATTTTGATATGGTTAATTATTACAGTTTTATGTCCCATATGACTTTCAAGCAACAGGAATTAAATTTGGATCATTTCCAATGTGACTCTCTATAAAACACCCAAATCGTGAATAGATTCAATTCATAACGATTATGCTAAAAACCCAGCCGGTTAATTCACATTTGTTTACTGTTAGCTCGACCATGTTATCAGTTGGACTCGTAATGGCAATGGATACTTTGTTTGAATTTGATTCGTAGAACGAGATTGACTATATCCAGATTCATGATTTATTTCTATATTAAACTCAGTCGTGATTTTTTTCGATTATTTGCCCTGTTTGCAATTATCAGTTCTGTCGATTTTATTAAGATTGTGGTCACTATTAATCGATCCTGTTTGTTGATTGTGCAAGGATCAACGATCGAAATCTACGAAAAAAATTTCTTGGTTGATGCTAGTATGTATGATTTTATTTACCCATGATCAAAACAGTCTTTCTATCTTTGTATTTGATTAAATGATATGAATCTTTTGCTATATCGTTATGACTATAACGGGTGGAAAGTGATTTTGTTGGATCGGATTGTGTCTATTCTTCAACAATCACATATGATATGCTTTTCAATTGGATATGAAACAATCTTATTGCTGTTCGATTTTGACTCATTTACCCGATTTTGTGGTAACATAAGAACAAAGTATTCCTATCTCTGTTTTTTATTAAATCATTTTGATCGTGTTTAATGATGAATGATAAAATCATTTTGATTCGTTTTCAAGTAATCATTGGAAGATAATTGGGTTTAATTCTTTTAAAAAGATTTGATTTGATTTCAATTCTGATCCTGTATGTTATTTTAGACTAGCTACAGAATCAGATGATTCTGTAGCTAAGTCTGTAGAATTAAATTTTTATTGTTTTGCTAATAAAATATCTTTCTAACTTGTTATTTTTGGTCTATTGCAGATGAATTCGAAATTGCATTGGATTTGATGAGCAGTTAGGGAATATTTGAGTTATTTTACTTGCATTTTAATTTCTTAGTTTAGTTGATCTTGGGGATATTTTCCCAGATTATGTAAACAGTTTGATTCTATCCACAGGGAGGTTTTACCCTATGGAGAAACTTATAAATACTTATTATTTTTGTAATAATTATCATCCTCATTGGTGGGAGAACAAGGATATGGAATTTTAATACAGACTGAGACAGAATTTGATATTCTGCTACAACTTTAGCTTTTCATGATATCAATATTTTGTTTTATGTTTATGTGTATCTATTTGCATTTGGTTAATGACTACTTTAGCTATCTTAATATTTTTGCAAATGATATGATTTAATCACTATAATCCATATCTGATTTCTTCCTGTGTTTAAAAACATAGCAATTGTTTGATTCAGTTTGTGAATGACAGATATCTCTTCTTCATAAGTTGAATTATCAAGTATAAGTTTTTGCATAACAGGTTTCCCTTATTGGAGAGATTTATAAATCATATAATTGTTATGAATTTTTATGTCTTGTTTGTCCTATAAACAACTCAAAGAGCAACACAGCCTATCGTTTACGAGAAGCTTCTGGATTAACCGGTGCGAGTTTCCTTCCTCCGACCAGCTTCGAAGTCATCATACACAGGACAAATCTGGAGCGTTTCCAGGTCAGTTTGTCATATGTTTATTTTAGTATAGTTAATATATTAGATTGTTTAATTTCAGTGAGTTCTATTTTTGTTTATAAAATTATAAAATCAAAAAGGAAAAAGAAATACCTTTCTCTGTCTTAGGGCAGAAAGCTAATGAGTTTTGCAGTTTTTATTCAAATCTGTATTTTTGTAGATATTGTTCATTTTGTAAATAAGTTATATCTCAAATAGTAGTTAGTATAGTATTAGTTAGTAGTTTGTATATGTATATATAGTAGATTAGTTTGTTTGTTTTCATAGTTAGTTTTAATTAGATTAGTTAGTATTAGTTCATTTTAGTTATTGTTAGTTAGTTAGTTTAGTTTAGTTTTAGTTAGTTTGTTTTATTTAGTTTAGTTTGTTTTATTTGTTTTAGTAGATTAGTTAGTTTAGATTAGTTTTCTCTTTGGTTTTCTTAGAACCTTAGAACCGCCAACGGAGCTATTAAACCCGTCATGGTGGTTCATTCCAAACGGCTTGGGTTATTAGACAACCCCGGACCGGTTCCACTCTCTCAGTTGACGGACGGTCAATTTCGCCCGTCAACAAATGGCGCTAGAAGGAGGGCCTGAACTTAATTAATGGAACGAGGCGGTCGCAAGACTCCTCCCCCCCCTAATCGCTCACCTATAGTGACTAGAAGCTATTCACAAGATAATATTCCCTTTCAAACAACAACTACTTCAACCGAAGATCCGCAGATCGTAGTTGAGCCAGCAACCCCTAATCCTACAAGTGGTGACACACAAGAGATTATCCGTCAGTCTCTTATTAAAACACATAGTGACTTATCTCATCTTAGGCAACCAAACCGTTAGTGGGGTCAACCGTTGGACTTATCTGATATCAGAGAACAATTAGGTGACATTAACATCATTGTGAATCCTACAGATCCAATCACAAATACTGTTGCAAGAGGATCTGGGATACCTCCTTCACCACCTCCCTCATCTCCTTCCTCTTCTGGAGGAGATTCCTCTTCTGACGAAGGTAATTCACCTTCTCATCCTTCCACACCCATTACCCCAATGGAAAATCAGAACAACCCTGCTAGACCCTGGTTGGACCAGGATGCTGTAGCTGTACCTGGAGCCCAACACCCTTTACCTAAACACCCGGAGAAATGGATTCCTAATTTTGATCCCGATTCAAAATAGATAGCTGAAGATCATATCAAAAAATTTATGTTAGCCATCAGACTCCGTAATGTTGAACATGAAGACGTTGTCTGTAGGTTGTTCCCTTATACTTTTGAGGGTAATGCATCCACTTGGTACTTTGCCCAACAACCCCATACAATCGTGTCTTGGGAAAAGTTTGAGTCATGATTTTTGGAAAAATTCTAAGTTGGTAAACCTCCAGAAGTCTTAGTCATGGATATTTCAAGCTTAAAAATGAACCCAAAAGAAAAAGTTAAAGATTTTAATCAAAGATTCCTAATGCTTAAAAATTGAATCCCTACAGATTCTATGCCTGCTGAGAGTCTTGTAATAGCCTATTACACTAAAGCTCTACACCAAAGTATAGCTATTTGGGTCAAACGATCTAAAAAGGCCACGTTGTTTGAAGCCTTCGAGGAGGCTAGTCAGATTGAAAAAGATATACCTAGTCTTAAGGAATCTTCTAGCAACGAAACTGAGATTGTTTCTTCTTCCAAAAAGAAGATTAAAATTCTCCCCAGACCCACACAAGGTAAAACACAACTAGAAAACTCTGATTTCAAAAATTTAACTAAAGTTGTTCAAAAACTGTCTAATCAAGTTATAGATTTAAAAAGGTCCACTGAAGAAGATTCCTCGAGTAAAGGACCCTACAAACCCCCTTTCCGAAATCCTTTTCCTACCAACCGACCTAACCCAAACCCAGAAGGCTTGAATCTAGAAAGTTTGCAATGTGCCCTTCAGACAATTCTAGAAGCCCAAGATAACTTGACGCCCCTTGATGTTCCTCAGGAGGAGGTTGAACAGGAAACAGTTCAAGAAGAAGAGTCTTCTCCAAACATCTTTGGACATTTCTTGGACATCATCTTCCAAGCTAGCTTCGAGACTGTTCACCCTTATAACACTAGAAGTAAGACAAAAAACAAGCCTTCTACCGAGAATACTACAACTTCACCTCCAAAGCCATCTAAATCAGCAGAAACTAAACAGAGCAATGCCAGCCCCAAATTATATTATGATGTTGTTGAAGATCTTAAAAAATTAAGGGCTAACATTTCTATTTATGAGTTATTGAAGTTTCTGTTTTTGTTACAGAATATGTTGCAAAATATTTCAGAGAACAACAAGAACGGTAATTCAAATGGTAACAAGGTTGTGCAAAGCAAAGCTCCACAGAAGACTTCCACTAAAAATAATCCCGATCCTCAAGATAAAGGAAGCCTTTCTGTAAATAATGTAAATAATGTAAATAATGTAGATAAAGTAGCATTAGAAATTGCGAGTAAGAAACCACAAGCTACTACTCTAATTACTCGCAAGAATGTACCTCCTTTTCTTTTAACTTTCAAAATTTTCAACAGAAATGTGCACAATTGTATGGTTGACTCAGGAGCATCATCAAATGTGATGCCTTGGTCTGTCTGCCAAAAGATTAACGTTGAAGTAGAACCATCTTCTTTGAAAATCATACAACTTGATCGAACATATGTTAAAGTTATAGGCGAACTAAAAAATGTATTAATTAGATTATCGTCTAACCCAAAGGTTCATCAAGTTATTGATATAATTGTGGTGGATATTCCAGAAGTGTATGGTCTGTTTTTTAGCAAGGACTGGTCAGAGCAGCTACATGGTTAGTTCGTGATGGATTGGTCTCACTTATGGCTTCCAGAGAACGGTAAGCCCAACAAGATCAGGGTGAATCGTGAGCGTTACCTTAAGTTCACGGTCACAGATTTGAACGACCCTAATGAACCATACACACCTCCTACTGATTCACCCGAAGTCTAAGGGATGGACACCTTCTTCGGAAATTTCATGGCTGAAGTTTCATCTATCATCAATCCTGAATAGCAGTCCGAGATCATAGCATATGTGCAACCAACAGCTTCTACGCAATAGTCCCGTGAGCCCGATGGAAATCAAATTTGGTCTCTATATTTCGACGATTCCAAGTCAAAAGAAGGAGCTGGTGTAGGCTGCATCATTATCGATCTGGCAGGTAACAAGACATTAATGGCTTGTAGACTAGAATTTGAATGTACTAACAATACTACATAATATGAGGCTTTACTGCAAGGTCTCAGAAAAGACTTTGATATTGACATTCAAAACCTGGTTGTATTTGGCGACTCTGAAATAGTGGTTAGACAGGTGAGAGATTCTATACACTGTCTTTCCCTGCATCTCAAAAGTTACCAGTCTGAGGTATGGAGTTTAATGAATAAATTTTCTACTTTCAATATAAATTCCATTCCTAGACTAAATAATGCTGAAGCAGATCTATTAGATAATGTAGCCTCTAAAATTCTTCTTGCAGAAGGCTTATCCCCAAACGCATTCTCCGCTGAGCTATTGTTTCGACCATCTGTTCCTGACAATATCACAAACTGAAGAGTATTTGACGATGATCAGCAGATCATTAACTTTCTGCACATGGAAGAAACCTTTCAAGGTGCAGTGATAGATGAACGCACGCACGATGACAATTTGCACGATTTTACGGTAATACCTGATCCGAAATCACCAGAAGCTCTATCGGACATGGTAAATTACATACCCAAATCCATAGTTAGATTAGAAAATTTTTATGATTTTGAAGATAAATTTAAAAAGACGGTCAATTGTAAAACTAATAGTTCCTCGTTGTCTTATGAAAATATAAATTTAGGGACTAGTGAAAATCCTCAGTGTATCAACTTAGGCTTGGGATGTTCTAAGAAAGAAAAAGATACTTTTGTTAAATTGTTTAAATAATTTAAGGATGTCTTTGCATGGACATACGATGATCTCAAAACGTTCGATCCTAATATTATACAACATGTCATCCCGATGAAGCCCCAGACCTTACCCTTCCAACAGAAATTGAGGAAAATGCATCGTAAACTTGAACCGACCGTTCAAAAAGAATTGAATAAACTTCTAGGTGCTAAAATAATTTTTCTTGTTAGACACACTCAATGGGTTTCCAACCTCATCCCAGTACGGAAGAAAAACGGGAAAATCCGACTTTGTGTCGATTTCTGAAACCTCAATAGAGCATCTGATAAAGACAATTATCTTGTCCCGCCCATGGAACAGATCATTCAACAAGTATCTGGTTCCGAGAGGCTATCTTTATTGGATGGTTTCTCTGGATACAACCAAGTCTTGCTGTCTCCGCCAGACCAACTAAAAACTACCTTCCGTATCCCGTGGGGCACTTACGCTTATCGCAAAATGCCCTTTGGATTGATTAATGCTGGTGCTACCTTTCAGAGAGCAATGGACATTTCTTTCCGAGGCTTAATCAATCACTCCATAGTAGTTTACTTAAATGATGTGACCGTTTATTCTAAGAACAAAGACGATCATCTAGCTCACTTACGAGCCGTTCTGCTATGATGTCGTAAATACGGCATCTCCTTGAACCCCAAGAAGTCCATCTTTGCAGTAGAACACGGTAAACTACTAGGATTCATTGTGTCTAGCAATGGGATGATTATTGAACCCGAAAGGACTCAAGTCATCGCTAAACTTCCTCCACCTACATCCAAAAAATCCATGCAGTCTTTCTTAGGCCAGATTAATTTCGTGAGAATATTTGTCCCCAGTTTCGCCGAAATGGTCAGGCCTCTACAAAACCTGATTAAGAAAGACACCCAATATCATTGGGGACCCACAGAAAACCAAGCTTTTAATGCCATAAAGAAGGCCATAATAGATGCTCCGTCTCTCATGAGCCCTGACTTCTCTCAGGATTTTACACTCTATACTTTTGCCTCCGATCGTTCCTATGTCGCAGTCCTAACTTAGAAGAATTCTGAGAACAACCTTTATGAGCTCTGCTTTCAAAGGTGCTGAAATTAACTACCCAGCAGTTGATCAGCAAGACTACGTGGTTTTCAAAGTTGTTAAGCATTTTTGGTCCTATCTTTTGAAATCAAGGGCGAAATTCATTGTCCCCTACCTTGTCGTAAGGAACTTATTAGTGCAGAAGGGGTTAAAAGAGAAAAGAGCTAACTGGGTCACCTCCTTGTAGGAATATGACTTAGAGATCACCCCAGATCAGATCGTGAGAGGCCAAGGATTGTGTAAGTTGGTTGTTGATTCAAAAATAGGACAGCAAGAATATAGTGATACGTCAAACCCAGAACAACGTAATCAAAGTTTGATTGGTTGTGCACAAAACCTCGTTAATCCTTGGTACGACGATATCAGATTCTATCTGGAACATGGATCAGCACCCCGTCACCTTGACCCCGCCAAAAGAAGAGCGTTGAGACTAAAGTCCACCTCCTTTCATCTAGTTAACGGTATACTGTTTCGTCAGAATTTTGATGGCGTACTGATGCACTGCCTCGAAAAATACGAAGCAGAAAAAGTCTTGCTTGAGTTGCATGCAGGAGAAGTTGGTGGTCACTTCAGTAGCGAAACTACTGCTCATAATTTTCTAAGAGCCGGTTACTACTAGCCCATGCTTTTTAGGGATGCCCATGCCTTGTGTCATAAATGTATCATCTGTCAGAAAGCATCAGGGTGGTTGCAAAAACCAGCCTTTCCCTTGCAACCCGTCTCAGTAGATTCTCCTTTCTAGCAATGGGGCATTGATATCATAGGTCCTATTAACCCTCCATCCTCACAACAACACAAGTATATTGTGACAGCCACAGACTACTTTATTCGATGGTCCGAAGCTGCTGTGCTAAGAACTATTAACACAAGTCAAGTGATTGATTTTCTGAATTCGAATATTATCACCCGTTTTGGTATCCCTGATTGTCTAGTCTTTGATAACACTTCATACTTTTCTTCTCTTGAGATGAGTGAGTTTTCTTTGGAGAAAGGAATAAAGCTAAAGTATTATGCTAGTTACTACCCCCAGAGCAATGGATTAGCAGAATCAACAAACAAGAACTTGATCAAAATTATCAAGAGAACAGTGGCTGAAAATCACAAGAATTGGCACAATGAACTACTGAACGCACTGTGGGATGATAGGGTAACACCCAAAGACGCTATTGGTAACTCCCCCTTTTTTCTCGTTTATGGCAGAGAAGCCATTCTTCCACCTCACATTCTTCTTCCTTCGCTTCAGTTGTCACAAAAAGTCCAAGAAGAAGATTGTCCTCCTTTAGAAAGCTGCATTAACGCTTTGATGAAGTTGGAAGAAGTAAGAACCCAAGCTAAGCGTAAATTAGATCAACATCAACAATTGATTAAAAGATGGTTCGATTCTAATTCTTCTTCTGATAGGAATTTTGAAGTAGGTGATCTTGTCTTAAAGTGGGACAAACCACACGAAGGAAAGGGTGAGCACACCAAGTTTCAAAACTTATGGCTTGGGCCATTTTTAATTGCTGAAAAGTTGGGTCCTAGTTCCTTTCAATTACAGAATCTTGAAGGGCATCTTGACACCTATCCGGTGAATGGCCAAGCCCTGAAAAGATACTTTGCTTGATAACTACCCTTGTATATTATGTAAATATTTCATTTTTGTTTTCATTTTTCGTTTGCTTTTTGTTTTGATTTTAATTTGAATTGATCAGTTTTTTGTGTTTTTTGAAAAATACGAATACCTGTGCACTGAGCATTCAGACAAAGACGATAGAAAAATTTAGTCGCTGAAATAACTTCTTAAAGTTTGTACAAACATCAGTGATGTATTGTTAAGTTAATATCTGCATTGGAAAAATTTTGTTGTTTGAAAGAAGTTTACTGATTTCAATCTCTGAGCAAAGTTTGTCATGATCATCTATTATCTTTTTACGCTGTCCCTTTTCTGTAAAGGAATGACTCAAAAGGATGTCTCCCTGTCGTAGGAAGTTGTTTTTATAAATAAAACATTTCTAAAGCTAAATAAAGGATAGTGTTAAAAAATTCTGATGAGGTCTGAAAAATATGTTAAAATATCAAGATTATCAGTGTCACCCCGCTCAACTATATATCTACAAAAGAAAAACAAAACAAAAAAAATTATTAATAAGAGCTGTGGGAAGTGCTTGTAAACTCGCCGGGATACTGAACAGGTTCGCTGGCAGCGGGTAAATGCATGCGTGGTGCCAAGACAACTTCGTCGGGGTACTGAACAGGCCCGCTGGCAGCGAAGCAATGTCGGGTACATGAAAATCTGTAAAAAATATGAGAAACCTCTTTAATGTCCTTTATTCTAATCTAGAACTTCTTGACAGGATACAGATGTCAGAGTGGGTTAAATGGAAACCCTGTCGAGGCTATGGACGCCTGCTGGCAGCAGTGGCCATGCCAACAGTATTGAAGATTTTATCTTTAATATCGTGACTTGCTGATCTTAAGACTGTTATCAGTTTTCATCTTTTAAAACTTCGCTGGAAAATATGGTAAATGATGATGTTTCTATGATATTCTGGTTGTTGTTTTTGAGTTGAAATTTTCTTTGCTGTCCTAATTTGAATTTATTTCTTTTAACAGAGATAACTGCTTCTACTAGTGTGTCGCCATTGTTGGGAGCCAATTCAATTTTTTTCTATTATCCTATAAGCTGCCTACACCTATGTCTTCTGAACTTCAAATTGTCGTTGCATTTTTCAAAAAAACGATATTTTCATTTCTTGTGACACTTGCAAATTGGTATCCATTAAGTTTTCACGACTATAAGCGTGAAAACTTCTCCTTTCGAGGTCACATTTCGATCACTATCTGAATTGTCGTCTTCCTTTTATCGATATTTTCTTTGGCACTTACCTTTGGTTTATCGTTATGTGGCTGAAAGGATTTTCGAACTATGCCTATTTTGGACATTCTTATATTGATTGCATAACTTGATTTTATTAAACTTGTGAGGCATTGAGCATATAGATTTATATTTTTGTGACTTGCCTAGTCATTTTTTTTTTTTTTTTAATAAAAAAGGGGGGGAGCCTGCTATAGTATATTATCAAAAAATTGTATCAAAATGTACATAGTCAAGAGTCTGAGTCATCCAAAATGCTGCCGGAAACCGGAAACCAGCATAGATACAAAGCATAAACAACTATAATCTATTGGCACCTGTCCTGCCCGGAGGAAACCAGGACAGGTGCCCAAAGTCTAAGAAAATGAAAAACAGCAGCATAAAACTAAAAGCCATAGGACATGAGAAGCCTACGTAGTTGGTGACCTGTCATCTTCATTTGCCTTCCACGTGGGGCCGGCCAGGATGGCGAAACACTGTGCACAAAGGGGACACTTCCGCCGAGCTAGAGCGCCAGAGTAGGCATCGAGAAACACGTCCAAGCACTGGCCCATGATGTATGCCCGATGCTCCAGGTCAGCCATGTGGCCTCGGAGCTCAAACACCAAAGACAGGTGCTCCTCGCGGAGGAGGCGGCCGTGCATGCCACCACCTTCGTCGTCGGGCATTCTTCGCCTTGCTTCATTCTACCCACCTTCCTTTGTCGTCGCACCTCCAGCATCGAATGCATCCTCCCTTTTCGGCCAGGGGACCTCTTCCACAATGCAGCCAGGAAGGTCGGCTTCCACCCCCAGAATGTGTTTGCAGTCCCCACTGCTAAACCTCCCAATGTCGCTCATCATCTCCATTGGCGACAGGTCCTCCAGAGTCAGGTCCTCTTCTACAATGCAAGCTGGGTACAATTGCTCAGTGCCACCCTCCAACGTGACTATGTCCATGCTGCTGCATCCCATTTCCTTCTCGGCTATGGTGGAGAGCAGAGCTTGCTCCTCGGCATGAGCCTTATTTCTCAACAGAGAAGTAGCCATGACTAGAGTGCGCTCAAGCTGCTCTCTTCGCTGTCGCTGCTCCTTGCAGGCGTACCAAGCGGACCCACGGTGAGGCGTTCCTCGTTTCCTTGGCATGTAGCTGAGTGCTGTCCAGGAAATACACATAGACTGAGACGAGGGTAGAAGCCAAGTGAAGGCACAGGCAGAGGCACTCGTATCAGTTCTCCAGAGCCTCTAGACGCAGAGCAGAGCCGAGACCAGAGCAAGAAAAAACGCATAATCCAACTGCGAATACCCATGACCACCTTTAACCTCGCACTTGCCTAACTCGTAAATGCTCGCTCGAGGGAGGAGTCCTCCCATTGTAGAGCTGGTGTTAATGCGGCCCTCCATCCGTAATGCGGGTGATGTGGTTACCACGTCCAGCATTTAAACCTTGGCTGAGTGCGGGGACAGTTGGCACTCCTTCACCACTTGTCACCCCATACGGGTTCTGAAAGTCTCTGCCAGCAAGGTCTCTGCACTGGTGAGAGAGTTCGGTCTCTGTAGATACATTGGCTTGCCAGTAGATGAGATCAGCCTTGGCATCAATCCCTTTGTTTGCTAGGTGATCCGCAACCCTGTTAGCCTCAAGCCTCACATGAGAGGGGATGAGGATAAGATTGGGGTTGATGATATCCTTGAATTCTTCCAAGAGACCCAAGAGTCTCCAGCTGGGCAAGGTCCTCTAGGGGGGTTGTCCATTAAGGATTCGAGTTGCAAGTTGAATAATTACTTGCGAGTCTCCTTCAATAATTAGCCTTGTGTACTGATTTTGCACTGCCATTTGGAGGCCTTTTACCAGGCTTGAGAGTTCCGCAACATTATTTGTG
>ML777273.1:1631335-1645634 GCA_009831015.1 Picea engelmannii
AGTTGCAAGTTGAATAATTACTTGCGAGTCTCCTTCAATAATTAGCCTTGTGTACTGATTTTGCACTGCCATTTGGAGGCCTTTTACCAGGCTTGAGAGTTCCGCAACATTATTTGTGTTTTCACCCAGAAAGCCTGCCATCAGATGGGTGATCTGTCCCAGGTGGTTCCTGAGGAAGGCCCCGAAACCTGCCGGCCCAGTGTTATCCTGAGAGGCCCCATCGAAGTTAAGCTTGAGGAAGCCCGGGGGGGGTGGAGACCAAACCTTTGGGCTGATGGATTGCCTATTTTTGGTCTTCCCCTGAGTTTGCATGCTTGGGGGCAAGTTCCATCCATCGAGGATACTTTCCTCCTCGGGCTTGCACTTCATGTCTTCTTGGAGCCAGGGAGAGCTGAGAACGGTTTCCCGAATAAACCTTGTCACCCTGTCCCACGTAGTGAAGGGGGGGGAAGGATTAGAATTGAAGATTCTTTTATTTCTTTCTTTCCAGATTTCCCAGAGTATAAATCCCAGTAACAACTGTCATATGTGTTGGAGAATCGGATTATGGAAGGAGACAATATCCCAATTGGCAAGGGTTTCCCGGATGCTGCTGCGGTTTCTTTGGGATTGCCGCATGGTTTGTGCTCCCCAGTCCCAAATCTGCTGACTGTAATGACAAGTATTGAGGAGGTGTTCCATGGTTTCCTCACTTTGCATACAGAGAGTGCATCTATAGGGTCCTTTGAAACCTCTTTTCAGGAGGTTGTCCCAGGTGAGGATACGGTTTTGGGCCATGAGCCAAAGAAAGAAAGAGATTTTGGGCCAGATAAAAGGCTGCCAAATCTTGCCCCATATTGAATCAATGGCTTGGCCTGGAAGATTTCCTTACAGATGATATGCTTCCTTTACCGAGAAAGTACCTGATGTGGTATGGCCCCAACGGAGGATGTCTGGTCCTTCTCGGGTTGGGATTTTCCTGAATTGCAGGCATTCCTGCCAAGGTCTGAGATCAAAATTCTCCCTGATTTGCAGGTCTGTGGTGCTGGTTTTCCACTGTCTCCAGGGCTGTCTTTCTTGAATTGGAAGCCAGAAATCCTGAACATTATTGAGGATGTTTTGCTGTAGACTAAGCTTGAGAGGTTGGAGGCTTTCCATATCATCGAGGGGGGGCAGCTGTTGCCATGAGTCCTGCCAAAATAAAGCACTTTTGTCGTTTCTTACATCCCAAAAGGCGTGCTGCTGAACTAGGGGGCTGTTCCGCCAAGATGTGTTCCAAATGTTGGACCCTGGCATCTATTCATTGAATCTGATTAGCTGATTGTGTTGCATGTATGGGGCGTACTTTTGTTTCCAAAGCTGCGCCCACAGCTCTTGCGGATGTTGCAACCATCTCCACCACATTTTATCCCCCATGATCTTGTTCATCTTCCTCGGGTCCCGGATGCCCATCCCTCCGAACTTCTTGGGTTTGCAAAGCTTCTCCCATCCAACTAGAGCCCATTTCTTATTTCTATGGTGTCCCTTCCACAAGAAATTGCATTGGAGACTCCTGATGGCTTTGATGACTGAAACAGGCGCTGCCAAGGCAGTGAAGAGATACGTGGGTAGAGCTTGCAAGACTGATTTGAGCAGGACCAATCTGGCCGCAATATTTAAAGGCCTGAAAGTCCAGTTGTTCAATCGGTTAGCTATGGAAAGGAGCAAACTGTCCCAAGAAATGGATTTCGCTAATTCTCTGGATAGAGGGATACCAAGGTAGGTGGAGGGGAGGGAGCTTCTTGCAATGCCTAGAAAAGTTGAAAGATGGACCTGAACCAGGACTGGCGTGTTGAAAAAGAAGAGCTTAGACTTAACCAAATTGAGAAGCATACCAGAGGCGTCCGAGAAATCAGAGAGGATAGAGTTGAGCTTAGTTGCATCTCTGACCATGGGAGTGATCATAAGGAGAGTGTCATCGAAAAACTGACTATGCGAGGGCATCGGATGGAGGTCATGGAGCGGCAACCCAGAGAGGGAACCATCAGAGACTGCGGCTTTGAGGTAGTGACCGAGGCCTTCTGCCATGATAACGAATAGGAAGGGGGAGAGAGGATCGCCTTGCCTGATGCCTCTAGAAGAATGAAAGGGTCGTGATGGAGAGCCATTGACAAGAATGGAAAAGAAGGGAGAGGAGGTAAGCGCTAGAATCCACTCAATCCAACTGTTGGAGAAGCCAAAGGATTCCAGAATCACACGCATATATTGCCAACTTAATCTGTCAAAAGCTTTTGATAGATCAAGTTTGATAAGCATACCTGGTGTGTTTCTTGTTTTTAAGGAGTGGACAACCTCGTTGGCCAGAATGACGCTGTCCATGATTTGCCTCCCCTCTACATAGCCTGACTGCTCATTTGAGATGATGAACGGTAGGATTGGCTTGAGTCGGTTGGCAATTACTTTTGTGATTATTTTAAAAATGACATTGCAGAGAGAGATAGGTCTGAACTGCTTCGGGTGTGTGACCCTTTCCTCCTTGGGGATGAGCATAATGAAGGTTGCATTGAGAGCAGTTAGAACCTGCCCAGATGTTCATGATTCTTCTACAACCTGCCATGCATCTTCTTTGATCATATCCCAGCAGTGATGGAAGAAGTCCGTTGTGAATCCATCCGGCCCTGGTGCTTTACCTGGGGGCATGTTTTTAACTGCAAAGTCCACCTCAGTTTGAGTAATAGGCCTTAGCAATGCCCTGTTCTGATCAGAGTTAATTAGCTTGGGGATGTGGCGGGTGACTTTTTGGATTGCCTCCTCCCTGTTTGAATTTGTCTCTGTAAGGAGATCTTGATAGAAGGAGGTAAGAGCTTCTGCTATTTGATGATCCTTTATTGGGGTTCCATGGTCGTCCTCCAGTTGCGTAATACGATTGATGTGCCTTCGGTGCGTCATTACTTTGTGGAAGAATTTTGTATTGCGCTCCCCTTCTTTGAGCCACTGAACCCTGGATTTCTGCCTCCATAGAATCTCTTCCTGTTCCCTGCAGGTCTCTAGATCCTCCATGAGTTTTTCCTCCTCCCGCGCCAGACCTTGGGTTCTGTTCCCTGCGATTAAGGTGCGTTGAAGTTCTTCTAGTTGGTTCTTTGTTTCCCTTTTCCTAAGGAAAATATCTCCAAAGGTGGTTTTGTTCCATCTTTTTAATAGTATCTTAAAGTTCTTTAGGCGCTGCTGGAACTTGTACATGTGAGTGCCATGATCTATTTCAGCTTGGTCCCACCAGGAATGGGCTAGTTGTTGGAAATTTGGGTGGGTGAGCCAGAATGTTTTGAATCGGAATGGCTTGGGCCTAGCAGGAAGCCCCGGATTCAAACAAAATTCTATGGGCCAGTGATCCAACCCTGATTTGGGCATGATATTGACTTCCATTGCCTGGTCGCTTTCAAGGAGAGCCTCAGTCACTAGGAAGCGATCCAGCCGGCAGGCCACATGCTGGTGCTCAGTTCTTCTGTTGGACCATGTAAATATTCCATTCTGAGTTTCCATATCTACCAAATTTAGTTTCTCTATTAGGGTTTTAAACCTTCCACTATCTTGCTCCAGCCGTTTTAGTCCTCCACTTTTTTCCTCCAGCGTTAAAATCATATTAAAGTCGCCTCCTACTATCTAGTGCGGCGTGCATATAAAGGTTTGGATATGCTGTAGGGATTGTAGGAAGTTTTCCTTATCCTGGATGGATTGTGGGCCATAAACGTTTGTGATAGCCCCTTCCTCGGAGGAGGCTAAAGATTTGAAATAGGCAGTAAGGGTGTACCTAGTTGAGAAGGGATTGAGCAAGGTGATTGTTTGCGGGTTCCAAAGAATTGCCAGTCCTCCTGCCGCACCCACTGAGTCCAGATGGAGGAATTCCCCATCCCTCTAGCTGCTTCGGAAAATGTTTTCTGCTTCCTGTCCTGCACATTTGGTTTCCTACAAAAGTAAAATATCTGGATGTTCTGTCTTTATGCAATCTCGGATGATCCGTTGCTTGGATCTTCCATTAAGGCCTCTTATGTTCCAGAATATTGTCTTCATCATATAGAAGATGGGGGGGGTGGAGGTATCCCTCCGAGAGCCTATGAATCTGGCCGGAATTAATCATTAGGTGCCCTGCTTCCTTGATAAGCTGTTGTGCTGGTTTGCGCCCTCGCCTCTTGTTTTCCTTGCTGGATTTTTTACTTTCGAGGCTAGGATCAGCCATGATGCCTAGCCTGGCCGTGGATCCTACTGTGGAGTCAGTAAATACTTTGTGCACTTTCCGTAACTGTTCTACTGAGATATGTTGCAAGTCTTTCTGATTGAGGGCTTCCTCTAGTTTTTCTAGGTCTATTTCTTCCAGTTCTGTTTCGTTCATCAGCATGTTGGTATCTTCGTCCTGGCTAGACTGTGTTACCTGAGCGGTTTCCTTTGGAATGGCGCTATGTGGTTCTTTAGGGCTCTTTCCTTTTGCTTGCGTGGATGCTTGAAGGGGGTTCTGATATGCCTGAGCTTGCGGTGCCTGATTCAGAGCCTCAAAGGAATTCTTGGAGGGGTTCTTTGAGGTCGAACTCTGGTTCCGTTTTTTGGAAGGGTTCTTTCTCCTCCTGGCTACATTGGTGAAGCCGTCCTTCTGCTTAGGTTCAGAGGATTTAAGAGCTGAGTCATTTAGGGGGCAGTCTCTAAACAAGTGGCCATGCTCGTGGCATTTTCTACATCGAAAGGGTATATGCTCGTAGTCAAGGGTTTGGTTCCAGTCATCATCCTGGTATTCCAATGTGATGGAGCCCGGCAGGGGATTTGATATGTCCATGTAGATGCATATGCGGGCATAATATGTGTATTTTCTTATCTTGGTAGCCTCTGAGGATTTTACATATTGCCCCAACATGTTCCCTATGCCCATTAGTATTTCTTCCAGCCAAAATTCCTGGGGTAGTGAGTATAGCCGGATCCAGACCGGAGCCCATGAGAAATCCTCTAGATCTGGGTTGAATTTTTCGGCCCAAAATCTCAGAAATAAACCTGCTGAGTTATAAAAGTAAGGTCCATTATCAAATATTCTATCCTTTTCCTCGAGGTTATACAGGATAATTGTGAAAAATCCCTTGGAGCTGAGCTGAACCTCATAGTCTCCCTTGGAGTTCCACCAGTCTTTAATCCACCTGGAGAGGTCTCTTTCAGTCGGCCATAGGCCCAGGAATTTACCTATTAGTGCATGGTCCATCATAAATTGGGTATGTTCCCCCACCCTAGTCGATGTAATACGGTAAAGTGGCAGTTTTTCCATTTGAGGAATAAACTTACCTGGCAGCCAGTTTTTGGATGTTTGTGGACGGGATGAGCTGGACTCGCTTTCCATTTCTTTATTGGAACTGCGCTCTTGTGCAAAGAGTTGTTCCCTGAGATGCACCGACGGTTCAAAGGCCGGCCGCTTGGCCTGAAGTCCGGATCTATCGTTAGCGGCTATGTCGCTGTACGAGGGGGGTTCCCCCCCCCTGTCCGTGCTCATTGCTGGAGGTGCGAAAATCATGTGAGGGTCTGAACTGCAGAGCTGAAAAGGAGGAGTCAGGATCAGAACGCTAGAGCTCGCATCGGTCGGTCACGGGTCAAAGTTGCAGTTGAGCAATAGGGTTTGCATCAGAGCTCTTGAGTTCACCATGGACAATATCGCTAAGCTGACCCGTGACTTGCCTAGTCATTGAATTGCATAGGGGTCATGATTTATTTTTGTTTTTATATATGATGTGATCCTTATTGATAATCTTTTTATGGATCTTGGCTTGTAAATTTTATGAATATCGATTGGCACAATGGTTTAAAACTTTTGATTTGTACAATGGCACATGGTTAACACTCGGTGTTGGTTACACATTGAATATTCATGGTTTAAAAGCTATAGTTGTTTTAGTGCGTTGGCAACACTCAGCATTCGATTTTTTGGTTGGTTATGCTATAATTGTTTGAACAAAGGTTGAATTTTCCAGTTGTACTTTACCATAACTATTATGCATGATGGTGAATAACTCCACCACCCTCGCATGTGCACATTAATTCTCTCCCCCTTTGATCATTCATTGTTGTTAGACTGAACAGCTCTGCTCCTGTGCGTTGGTGAATTCGAACCAAACCCTTACCATGTGCTCGCACCATGGCCCCAGTCGTCCGAGCTGAACCCAATGGGAGCTAGACCCTGTTGATGTTTGACAGTGCCCACAGTGACCTCGAGGAAAATGGGTGGCTTCCATTTATACAAAAATTCGAGGGTTTTAACCTCTGCGTAGATCGACAATTTTCTCTGACCTTTGATGGCTGTCGAGCCAAGATCGGTGATATTCAATTGGAAATTGATGAACAGTTTATCAGTCTTGCTACAGGTTTTCCTGCCACTGGACAATGATGGTCCAAGAATTGCAAAGTAGAGGAGGTCCCATGGACACTGCTCTTCCAGTCGCGTAAAATCAGCTCTTGTGATAAAGGTTTGCCAATAACTATGCTTAAACAGCATTGACATGATTTATTGATGATAATCAAACAGTTTATCACCTGCGAAGGTCAGTACAGGTTTGTTTTCTTACACCACCTTCGTTTGCTTATGGTTTTTATGGGTTATCAGCTCAATATGCCCTATTATTTGCATAGAAGCTTATTTAAAATGTTAAATAAGTACAAAAGAAATTAGGCTGATAGTAGCCTTTTTCATTATGGGCTAGTTAAGCTTATTGTTGTCTATTATTTGAGTCTACATGGAGATTGTTGGAGAAATTTCATTGCTCAGAATGATTTTGAGGATTCGAACCCCACAGAGGTCGACAAACTAGTGGTGAGCGAGGTCAAGGTTGTACCTCCAGTACCCTACCATACCCTATTACCCAAACCATTGGCCGACCTTCCTACCGACCTACCCCATACTGTGACTAAGGGTGTTGAGACTGTTAAGCCTGTGGGAAAAAAGCCCAAGGCAAATCTCGCTGCAAACGCTAAAGGGAAAAAGAATGCACGTTTAATTTCATGGATGGCAAGAAATAATCCAAAACCTCCTGTCGATCCAAACCCTATCATGTTGAGTGAGGGCTCTGATTCGGAAGTGGAGCATTTCCTGGCTAGTGAATACCCCTATTCGCAAGGTTTGTGTGTCGAACGCTTGTATGAATTTGTGTCAAACCTGCCCCCCTGCGTACAAGACGACCCTAACTACCCAGGCATTAAGTTGCCTTGTGAACGC
Organism: Picea engelmannii; assembly: GCA_009831015.1. Taxonomy (NCBI): domain Eukaryota; kingdom Viridiplantae; phylum Streptophyta; class Pinopsida; order Pinales; family Pinaceae; genus Picea; species Picea engelmannii. The sequence goes on from ML777273.1 coordinate 1,638,528, forward strand.
CCCAGTCATTTATCCAAACCCTCTCTTGCTCTGTCTAAAACTACAGTGCCACCCTGTGATCAATGCAGTTCATGGTTAGAGCGATATTATCTGGATGTTTCTATTCTCCAGTCAAGAATTCACTCTTTGGAGGACTAGGTTGCACTGCTTACTAGTCAAAAGGCTAAGCTACAATCCACTGATAAGAAACAAAGGACGACAGGCTCCATCTTGTTTAGAAATGTGGAATCAGCCACAGCTGTCGTGAATTCTAAGTTGGTGTAATTCAACAGCCTCGTCATCCCACAGGTATGTTTTGATATCACTTGTTTATGTAACGATTCGAATTCAGTTTTAAACAGTTCTGTTTACATCATTGATTGGCTCTGTTACAATGTATCCATTCTATACATAGCTTTTCTTTTACTAAATGGAAGTTTGTTTTCCCAGTTAGCTTCGATTTGATTGATCATGGTGTGGATTTAATTTGTTTGATTGTGTTAAAACGGATGCCCTGCTGTCAATCGAATTTGTTTGTACCTATTCAAGAGAGGAAGTGTTTCTCATATCCAATTTAGAACACAATCACATTTCGTTTCGATTTCGTTATAATGCATACGCTATGTTTGGCAACAATTTTGATATGGTTAATTATTACGGTTTTATGTCCCATATGACTTTCGAGCAACAGGAATTAAATTCAGATCATTTCCAATGTGACTCTGTATAACACACCCAAATCGTGAATAGATTCAATTCATAACGATTATGATTAAAACCCAGCCGGTTAATTTGCATTTGTTTACTATTAGCTTGACCATGTTATCAGTTGGACTCATAATGGAAATGGATACTCTGTTTCAATTTGATTCGTAGAACGAAATTGACTATATCCAGATTCACGATTTATTTCTATATTAAACGCAGTCATGATTTGTTTCGATTATTTGCCCAGTTTGCAATTATCACTTCTGTCGATTTTATTAAGATTGTGATCACTATTAATCGATCCTTTTTGTTGACTGTGCAAGGATCAACTATCGAAATCTATGACAATTTTTTCTTGGTTGATGTTATTATGTATGATTTTATTTACCCATGATCAAAACAGTCTTTCTATCTTTGTATTTGATTAAACGATATGAATCTTTTGCTATATCGTTATGACTATAATGGGTGGAAAGTGATTTTGTTGGATCGGATTGTGTCTATTCTTCAACAATCACATATGATATGCTTTTCAATTGGATATGAAACAATCTTATTGCTGTTCGATTTTGACTCATTTACCCGATTTTGTGGTAACAGAAGAATAGAGTATTCCTATCTCTGTTTTTTATTAAATCATTTTGATCATGTTTAATGATGAATGATAAAATCATTTTGATTCATTTTCAAGTAATCATTGGAAGATAATTGGTTTTAATTCTTTTAAAAAGATTTGATTTGATTTCAATTCTGATCTTGTATGTTATTTTAGACTAGCTATAGAATCAGATGATTCTGTAGCTAAGTCTGTAGAATTAAATTTTTATTGTTTTGCTAATAAAATATCTTTCTAACTTGTTATTTTTGGTCTATTGCAGATGAATTCGAAATTGCATTGGATTTGATGAGCAGTTAGGGGATATTTGAGTTATTTTACTTGCATTTTAATTTCTTAGTTTAGTTGATCTTGGGGATATTTTCCCAGATTATGTAAACAATTTGATACTATCCACAGGGAGGTTTTACCCTGTGGAGAAACTTATAAATACTTATTATTTTGGTAATAATGATCATCCTCATTGGTGGGAGAACAAGGATATGGAATTTTAATACAGACTGAGACAGAATTTGATATTCTGTTACAGCTTTAGCTTTTCATGATATCAATATTTTGTTTTATGTTTATGTGTATCTATTTGCATTTGCTTAATGACTACTTTAGCTATCTTAATCCTTTTGCAAATGATATGATTTAATCACTATAATCCATATATGATTTCTTCCAGTGTTTAAAAACATAGCAATTGTTTGATTCAGTTTGTGACTGACAGATTTCTCTTCTTCATAAGTTGAATTATCAAGTATAAGTTTTTGCATAATAGGTTTCCATTATTGCAGAGATTTATAAATCATATAATTGTTATGATTTTTTATGTCTTGTTTGTCCTGTAAACAACTCAAAGAGCAGCACAACCTATCATTTATGAGAAGCTTCTGGATTAACCAATGCGAGTTTCCTTCCTCCGACCAGCTTCGAAGTCATCATACACAGGACAAATCTGGAGCGTTTCCAGGTCAGTTTGTCATATGTTTATTTTAGTATAGTTAATATATTAGATTGTTTAATTTCAGTGAGTTCTATTTTTGTTTATAAAATTATAAAATCAAAAAGGAAAAAGAAATACGTTTCTCTGTCTTAGGGCAGAAAGCTAATGAGTTTTGCAGGTTTTATTCAAATCTGTATTTTTGTAGATATTGTACGTTTTGTAAATAAGTTATATCTCAAATAGTAGTTAGTATAGTATTAGTTAGTATTTTGTATATGTATAGATAGTAGATTAGTTAGTTTGTTTTCATAGTTAGTTTTAATTAGATTAGTTAGTATTAGTTCATTTTAGTTATTGTTAGTTAGTTTAGTTTAGTTTTAGTTTGTTTGTTTTATTTAGTTTAGTTTAGTTTGTTTTATTTGTTTTAGTAGATTAGTTAGTTTAGATTAGTTTTCTCTTTGGTTTTATTAGAACCTTATAATGGCCAATGGAGCTGTTAAACCCGTCAGGGTGGTTCATTTTAAACGGCTTGGGTTATTAGACAACCCTGGACCGGTTCCACTCTGTCAGTTGAAGGATGGTCAATTTCGCCCGTCAACAAGTCTCTCGACCCTGTGCACTCCTGCAGCAGCAGTCTTCCAATTCCTTAGTCAGGTTCGCTACCTTGAGGCTTTCCCTTGGCCTGCGCACTCCTTGCATGGCACTATGCCTAACTGCACCCTCGAGGAAATGAGAACAAAATTTATCTCTAATTGAACCCTTCTGTCAATGCACTCCTTGCGGACAATTCGACTACGCTCCTTGCAGGAATTCTCTGGCTCAATTAGAGAAACAATTGAAACTCATCTTTTCACCCTCTCATACTTCAATTCATACATGAAATCACATACACAACATATAAAGAAAATGTATGACTGGAAGCAAACATTCATGAGCACAACATCAATACACAGAGAATAGACACACGACCATGAATTTGAATCAAAGCTTCTTCTATTAATTTAAATATCAGTACATGGATGTTCTCTACACAGTTCTATACATGCTCTTGCTCTTCTTGCTTCTGAATTATGTCACAATGTACAATGAGGGTGTCTATATCTCGTTTCCCTCCTGGACTCTAAAGCTATCAAATCTAAAATTAAATTCCTATCTACCAGCGTTAACTATATTAAATTCTGACTATCTACTAAAGGATGGGAGCTTAAAGGCTCAAGGTCCATTACAATATACAAGTGCGCCTCATCCTCAATGACCCATTTAAGATCGTGCACAATTTCAAAGCATTTTCAAAATTCGTGTTGGCTTGTCCAGCTGTCCTCTGCTTCCGCGCTGGCTCGCTTGATGTGTTGGCAATGCTCCTGCATCATACTCCTCAGCTTGAAAACTTTCATGGGCTCCTGTCCATGAGCTCCTGCACAGTATGTCCATGCTTCTATATTTTTGCTTCATTCTCCCAGCTGGCATCTTCAACTGGATGATTCTTCCACTTGACTAGATACTCAAAGTATTCTTTCCTCCTGGTCTTCTTACCCACTCTCTTGTCCATTATGCATTCCATCTGTGGCTTCTCTGCAATTGGCATCTGTTTCATCCACTGGATCATTGGCTGCTCAATTCCAGTCTCCGCTTCTCTAGTCTGGTATGGATATAAATCTGCGACATTGAATATCGAAGATATTCCGATCCCATCCAGCAACTCGATATCATAAGCATTTTGTCTGAATTTTCTTAAGAACTTGCATGGTCCGATTTTCTTCATTTTCAACTTATTGTATGTTCCTCTCGGGAACCTTTCCTTTCTCAAATGTGCCAGAAATAGATCACCAACCTCGAACTGAAGTTGTCTCCGATGCTGATCTGCTCTGCGCTTATACTCCTGGCTTATACTCGCAGTCTTCTCTAATATCACTCTAACGCAACTGCACCCACAGGCACGCCCACTCTCATAGGATCTTCTCTTTCCTTGGCCTGAAGAACACTAACTGGTCCTTATATTTCCCTATCGGGAAATCTTCTCCCACAGATCTCTTCACGCGATCCCCTTTCTTTACTTATCGGAGGATCAAAACTCACGGTTTCGCAATTTCACTATCTATCACTGGGCTCTCAAATCCCCGAGACCCGATGGCCATTCAACGCTGAATTTATCTTCCCCTGTCGGGATTTTCCTTATCGAGATATCACTACTCGCGATATCGAGCACTATGATTTACCGACTCCCGATACCCGATGCAACGAAACTCCGATGTACGCGTGAGCTGTCTCTTCAACTCCTTGTCACTTTTATCGAGATTTCAGAATTCGCAGGATCGTGAATCCTGATGTCGATGGATTCGGGACTTGCCTTTTCCTGATCCCCGATATTGCACCACCTATTTTCCACTAACTCCAGTTGTGACCCCACACAACTCTTCCATCGGGATATCGCATTTCGGGATTTCAAGCTGCAAAAGTTTCCTACCTTCGAAATCTCCGATGCTTCGAACCTCGACTCCTTGGAATATCCTGACACGTGTCCCCACTGATGGACAGTTCTGATCTGTCGGGATATCGCGGATCGCGATATCACAATTCTCGTTGCAAAAACTTGTAGCTTTGACTCATGAAACCCCGATCCATGATATACACATGGATCCAACAACCCTCGTGGCCCTGATCAACGGCTCCACCTCTCCTGAGATTTGAACCTTTCCACACTTGTACTGTAACCTCCCTACACCGCCGAGAGATCTGACGGCTCATAGTGAATCATGAAATCTCTTCAGAAATTCCGTCCGTCCGTTCCTCTCCACGAAACTCGTCCGCCTACTCGCAGACTTGAAGCTTCTTCCTGATCTTCAAACAACAACTTCGACCACTATCCTTCAACAAATTTGAGGCCTTATCACTCCTCAGATTCCTTGCGACTCTCAAGTCCTCAAAAAGAAACTTTGCATGCACTCCTTGCGGTGAATCTTCAACAACGACTGAGTGTTGAAGTCTCTCGACCCTATGCACTCCTGCAGCAACAGTCTTCCAATTCCTTACTCAGGTTCACAACCCTGAGGCTTTCCCTTGGCCTGCGCACTCCTTGCATGACACTGTGCCTAACTTCACCCTCGAGGAAATGAGAACAAAAGCTATCTCTAATTGAACCTTTCTGTCAACACACTCCTTGCGGACAATTCGACTGCACTCCTTGCAGGAATTCTCTGGCTCAATTAGAGAAACAATTGAAACTCATCCTTTCACCCTCTCAGACTTCAATTCATACATGAAATCACATACACAGCATATAAAGCAAATGTATGACTGGAAGAAAACATTCATGAGCACAACATCAATACACAGAGAATAGACACACGAAGATGAATTTGAATCAAAGTTTCTTCTATTAATTCAAATATCAGTACATGGATGTTCTCTACACAGTTCTCTGCATGCTCTTGCTCTTCCTGCTTCCGAATTATGTTACAATGTACAATGAGGGTGTCTATATCCCGTTTCCCTCCTGGACTCTAAAGCTATCAAATATAAAATTAAATTCCTATCTACCAACATTAACTATATTAAATGCCGACTATCTACTAAAGGACGAGATCTTAAAGGCTCAAGGTCCATTACAATATACAAGTGCGCCTCATCTTAAATGACCCATTTAAGATCGTGCACAATTTCAAAGCATTTTCAAAATTCATGCTAGCTTGTCCAGTTGTCCTCCACTTCCGAGCTAGCTCGCTTGATGTGCTGGCGATGCTCCTGTATCACCTCTGCTCTGGAGAAAGAGAATGTCAGATAGGCTCCTAGCTGACTACTCAGGCAGAAACTAGTTACTCTATCAGGAAGTCGCAGAAGTGGAAACCTTTCCTTTCAAAGGCCCGAGACTTCTGATATGACTTCAAAGAGTTGCAACAGTGGAAACCTTGTCTTTCAAAGGCCTAAGACTCTTGATACAACTCTAGATTTTCTCTTTACTTTAAAACAATCAAACTTAAGAGAGCGAGAGATCCGTTATCATGGATTTCAGAGGTAAGGGTAATATAATTGAAGGTATAGTTCAACCAAAACATGTCAACTAATTTCCCATGGAGTCACATGCATATGCATGCACTTTTTTGTGAACAGATTGTGTAAATGGTGGATTTAATTATAATCAATTAGTATAATTGTTTGAGAGATGCTATATATACGAACATATCCATAGAGCTGAGAGTGTAATGTGTACTGAGTGTGTGAGAGAAATGTAAATTCTAACCTTGTACAATATCTACTGCAAACTGATATTCAGAAAAGAACAGAAAATATACAATGGCAAATACAAACATTACATAGATATTTTTCACCTGGAAACCCAAACCGGGAAAACTAGCATATATTATATTCATACAATTGTGTTAAATTATTTACAATACAATATACATATAGGAGCCAGCGGAATCCAAAACCCTAACCCAATGACCTGGATTAGTCCAAAACCCTAATTCCTTAACCAGAAATAGAAAACCATCGGCAAAAACACATGTGCCGAAAAACCACCTAATATCATGTGGCCCATAAATATGTCGTCCCAGTAATATGTCGTCCTAGAAATATGTCGTCCCAGAAATATGTCGGCCCGGCGAAAATATGTCGGCTCGGCCAGGTGAAAATATGTCGGCCCGAAAAAAAAAAAATCGGGGGCACTGCCCTGGAACCCCCGCGCGGGGGGCTCCGCCCCCCTCTAACCCCCCTGCGCGCCCGACGCAGGCGCTCAGACACTACTACTCGTGCAAATAATATAACACATACCTGACATTCTCCCACTTGTTGTTTTCTTTGCACACAGGAGGTTACATGGTTACATAGTCAACAATCCAGGGAAACAATGCCCATGGATCCTCTACACCAAGAG
>ML777273.1:1664881-1684761 GCA_009831015.1 Picea engelmannii
GTTTTTAGGTCAAAGAAGGTGGTTTTTTCAAGTCCATGTGTTTTGGGTATCCTATGGTATTGTGTCCATGGATTACATGTAATGAAGCCTACAAAATACTTGGTGAAATCCATTGTAAATGGAACTGGAGGTAAGCGATGAAGGCTTACTTGGCCAGTTTGGCCAGATTTGGTCAAAATTGTTTGAATGAAAATTTCGAGGTGGAGCAGTGTTTAATTAATCTCCTTTTATAAGGGGATCTATATCGAAGAACCAAAACAGTTAGTTCAGAATCACAACAAGAGATTTGTTTGCAAACTCAAAAATCATTGTATGGACTGAACCATGCTAGGAAAATGGTACAAGATGTTTGATTCCTTCATGGTGAGCCAAATTTTACAATAAGTGAGTATAACCATTGTTTTTATGGTATATTCATTATCCTGGTGTTATATGTTATGCTTGTTGCAAGCACACACATGGTTGAGATCAACAATTTGGCTCAGTTGGTTAGAACGTTTGTTATGAAGGATCTGGGAGCAACAAAATAAATTTTGGGCATGGAAATACACAGAGACAGGAAATATGGTAAGCTTGGTTATCACAACAGAAGTATGTGATGAAGATCCTCAGGAAATTCAATATGAATAATGTGAAACTGGTAAAATCCCTTTGGCTTTCCATTGTAAATTCTCTTCATGTTTATGTCCTAATTGATGAAGAAGAAAATGGTTATATGTCTCGAGTATTATATGCTAGTAGGAAGTTTGATGATTACGATGGAGAAATGGTCAACATTTCACATGCAATTGGTGTTGTCAGTAAACACATGGAAAAACCAGGTGAAGAGCATGGAAATGGGTGCTTCAAACACATAAGCACAAGTATCACCTATAATGGTTGCAATGATTTGGTTTTTGGTTATGATTCATGGGATTTGGACAAGTACATCATTCTATTAGACAGGTTATTGATGGAGATAGAATGGTCCATGCTGGAGTGAATGGTGCATGCATGTTCATGTAATGGTATTGTTAGAGAAGCTGCAGAGCTATGATGGTGTTTGGCTTCTCTTGCAGAGAAGGTGATGAATGAATTAAGTAAGGGCATGATATATCAGGTAAATTGTTGTCAAGGTGGAGATTGTTGGAAACATGCAAACGAATTTTCTCATGCGATCACATGCAGATGTAGATGCACATGCACATGTGCATGAACATGCACATGCATGCAATCTACTTATGAACTGTTCGTGTAACTATGTTATCTATTCATGATCAGTCTATGTAACTGACTGATAGATTTTAAATATATGAGCATACTTATAGAGGTAGAGGACAATGTGAGTGCAATGTACAATGCGAGTGCAAGCGAATACATTGTGTGAGGAGAGGATGGTTGTATGCGTGGGTTGGTTGTTATAATTCTCCCTTCAATAACAGAAGATCGATAATCATTTCCCATGGTTTTTTCCTGAGTTGGGTTTCCACATAAATCACTGTGTCAATTGTGTGTTTGTTGATCTTGGTTTGATGCATGTTCAATCTTGCTTAGTTTATGCTCTGGTTTTATATGTTTTTTTTTTCTTCCGCTGCCCAACAGAGTGGAGCGATGGTTGGGATTACTATAGATTTTGAGATCAGTGGCCCCAATCTACAAAATTTAACAACAATAAATCAATGAATTTTTTTCCATGAAACATTTCATATTTTAAGGGCCTTGAACTTCCAGAGGCATTTTAAGGGCTTAAACAACATTTTCAGGTAGTCAAAAATCATCAGAACTGTGTGTACCTTTGGTGCACAAAGTATTTGTAGTTTAAATGGAATAAATCGGTGATATATTTACAATGATCTATTTCAAGAGAAAAATAGAGCTCGTATGAGAAATTTACAGTTGAAACAGTGCAAGGTAAAATTTTAGTACCGTTTATTTCCAAAGGGCATAACTCCTTGCTCAGAAGTCAGTTTGGGGCATGGGAGTAGTCTAGGGAAATATTTTGGACCATAGAAGACAATAATGGATCCAAAAATGGAATATGGGTACATAAAAATGTACAGGAAGAGAAAGAAGACACATGTAGCATACAAGGATAAAATGGAAAACAATCAAAAGATTTTGCAAGCCATAACTATCATCCTAGAACCTGAATGAAGGTGAAATTTTGAAAGATCATTCAAAAGGCACATGACTCCTTGCTTAGAAATTGGTTTGGGGCATAGAAGCAGTCTATGGAAATATTTTGGACCATAAAAGATAGTAATGGATCCAAATATGTAATATGGGTACATAAAAATGTACAGGAAGAGAAATAATACACATGTATCATACAAGGATAAAATGGGAAACAATAAAAAGATTATGCTAGCCATAATTATAAGCTCGGAACCTAAATCAAGATGAAATTTTGAATGATCATTCAAAAGGTACATAACTCTTTGCTCAAAAGTCAGTTTGGGGCATAGAAGTAGTCTATGGAAATATTTTGGACCATAGAAGATAATAATGGATCAAAATATGGAATATGGGTACATAAAAATATACAGGAAGAGAAAGAAGACACATGTAACATACAAGGATAAAATGGAAAACGATCAAAAGCTTTTGCAAGCCATAACTATTAGCTCATAATCTGAATGAAGGTGAAATTTTGAAATATCATTCAAAAGGTTTTCATGAAGATAAAAAAATGAGCTTCTATCAAAATTCCAAAGTATTTGGTGTAGGGATGCTTAAAGGGGATAAAATTGCAAAGCCGGGAAAAGTGCAAAAAGAAAAAGTTGACATTTCCATATTATTGCAGATTTTGACTCGAGTATCATTTTGACAATATGAGAGTTGAGGTGAATTCAATGTCAGTACTATTATCTATGTCTACTATATAATTTTCCTTGGTTCCTAACATATTTACCGCTATCGGTGGCCAAATTTGGTGTTTCAGATTAATTTTCACTTGGGAGAAGGTGCACAAGAGAAGGAAATTTATGCATTGTTTTTCGAGAATTGTGTATGTAAATACTTTTTTCTAACAAAAGTTTTATTGCATGAACATTTTATTACAAAAATTAGAAATACAGGAAGACAATTTGGTTCCTATATGAGAAATACAACCATGGAAGATTCCCAAGGGTCCTACAACCATGAGGAGGAGGTCAAAGAGCTACATGTCATCATCGAAAATTCTAAGACAAAGTCTAATCGAAGAAGAGGAAAGCATGAGCCTATAACTATGAGAAGCCTACATGTATAAATGTTGAGCCATAGGGAAAACAATGAGAATATTATGAAAGCTTAGGAAGAGATACTTCATATTTTTAACATGTTACATAGGCAAGCCAATAAATACTCTGGCACAAAGAAAACATCTAGTGCTAAATAAGTGACAACATCTAGATCCCATAGAAGAAGGGATGATCATGGGAATGAAATAAAATCAAGGATTATGACTAAGCATCCTCATTCCCCAGAGAAATCCACTAGGAGAGCTCATGCAATTTCAGGGATAGGGAACATCCAAAGTGTGTTTCTTGTCATAAGGCAAAGGAGAAGGCCTGAGGAAAAAATCTTGCAAGTTGAACTCAAGAAAATTAAGCCACCTAATTTCAATAGTGAGAAGAGCAAGGGAGAAGAGGTTGAGGCATGGTTGTTGGAAATGAATAAATATTTCTAGCTACCTGATTATCTCTCAAGGGTAGAAACAAGAATTTCAACCTACCACTTGCAAGGAAATAGAACCATGTGGTGGGATCAACTTAAGCAAGCCAAGCACCTTGATTAGAGGAAGGTCTCATGGAGGTTTTATAGTCTTAATTTCCAAACTATAGAGTCAGAGAGGAGCACAACAGAAGATGCAAGCCAAGAAACAACCCTTAGCTCAAGTTTCAAATAATGTTTTAGGGGTGTCGCTTGTCATCTATGGGACAAACAACAACCTATATTTTTTCATCAATTCATAACAAGTGACACCCTCTGTAATATTCTAGATTCACAAATTTTTGAAGAGGAAAGTGAGAGATGAGTTGGTTATTCGTGGCATGAGCCTTGAAAATCACATCGTTCGAGTTTCCATTGGTCTTTAAAATATCTAGAATCTCTCCCAATTCTCTTCCAAGAATCTATATAAAGAAGAAAAATATTGAGAATGAAGAGGAAGAATCATTTACAAATATGTGTTGCCAAAAATGAGAGGTTCCTCTCCATCTACATCAATTACAGTCATGTTTCCTAGCTTGGTTGAAAAGAGGAGGAGGATAAAGGAGCAAGGGGAAAAGAGTAAGAGAAGAACATAGAAGAAGATGTAAGCCAAGACACAACCCTTATCTCAAGACTCAAACAATTTTTAAGGGGTGTCATTGGTCATCTATGGGACAACCAACGACATGTCACTTGTCATTAGTTCACAACAGGAGACACCTATGTAATATTATAGATTTATGGAGTTTCGAAGAGGCAAGAGAAGGATGATTTGGTTATTCATGGTATGAGCCTTGGAACTCACATCATTTGAGTATCAATTGGTCTCTAGAAGATAAAGAAGCTCTCCCAAGAATATATATAAAGAAGAAAAATATTGTACATGAAGAGGAATAATCATTTACAGATCTATGCTACCAAAATTCAGAGGTGATTCTCCATCTACATCAGTTGTAGTGAAGTTTCCTATCTTGGTTGAAGAGCCAAGGAGGAGCAAGGAGAGAGGGGGAAAGAGGAGTGTATATACACTGAGAAGAAATTGCATTGATGTACTTCTGATACTTGAGTTAATAGAGCATTGGATTTCACCTCTAAATGTTTGTGTTACATTCATAAATATTTAGATTTGATTTATTTTTTCATAGATCAGGTTATATCCAAGCTAGATCTAGGATTCTAACACTACGAAGAGAAGTAGAATGGTTTTGTTTTGTCTCTTGTGTGCAGGAAGCAAGTTGTAATAGTTGGAGCTGGAACTTCAAGACTGCAATGGTCAGGACATATGTTGATGTTTTTAGTAGCATCGAGAAGGTACTTCCACATAAGTTCATGTCAATACGTGGGATTCATCATTATTATGTATTAGAACCTTAGGAGATTCACTTTATTAAGTGATTAATAAAGTGAATGTACTTTTGTAATAAAGTGAGTTTAATTTAATTAAATACCTAAGTATTTGACATTAGTAATTAAATTAAATCCTAGCTATTAGATCTTATTTATTTCTCTGCTCAAGGACAGTATAACTGTTACACCCATTAGTACAAGTTCTTCCCAACAACTTGTACAGAGTTCCACACCGAACTCCCCTCATCAACACCATTTCTCCTCGTACCATATTGCAAGTGCCCTTTCCCAATACAGTATCCACTCGTACATCATCCAACTTGCTCACAGATATTAGGCTCCTGGTTAGTTTTGGAATGTGCAGAACCCCAAGGAGAGTTCTACTCCTTCCATCTTTTAGCAGCAACTTAACCCTTCCACATCCCATGATTTTGGTTGTCAAATCATATCCTAGGAATACATCACCGCCATCATATTTTTCATATTCACATAACCACTCCCTATGAGGAGTCATATGGTATGACATACCTGAGTCGATCAACCATACATCATGGTCTACATGTGTACCTATAGATGCCAGGTAAAAATCACCTCCTTCTTCAATGGAGGTTTCCGCCTCTGTGGAAGAGGTACTATCATATCCCTTTGGTTTATTAACCTTCTTAGACTTGCAATATTTCTTACAATGCCCTGTTTTACCACACTTCCAACATTTCCTCAAATATTTTCGTGGAGACTTAGATCTACCTATAAATTTAGATCTCCCCCCCAAAGACTTACCAGGATTCCTGTCTTGGGTATGACCTCTTACAAATAAAGCATTTGTGCTATGACCATCCATGCTTTTCCACCTCATCTCTTCAGATAACAAGGATGCAACTACATCCTCATACTTGAATGTAGATTGAGTGGTACTACCAATTGCTACAACTAGATTATCCCAAGAGTCTAGAAAATAACATAACAAAGTAACACACTTATTTTCTTCTGATATAGTAATATTAACAAAGACAAGTTGACTTACAGGAGTATTAAAGGAATTTAGATGCTCTATCATAGAATCTCCATCTTCTTACAGGAGTATTAAAGGAATTTAGATGCTCTATCATAGAATCTCCATCTTCCATCCTAAGATGATACATCTTATTTCGAAGAAACAACTTGTTTATCAGGCACTTTGATTTATACAAATTCCCTAACTTATCCCATAGTTCCTTGGCTGTATATTCTCCCAAGACACTCAACAACATCGAATCTGCCAGGCAAAGTTGAATAGTAATCCTTGCTCTTCTGTCCAACTTCTCTCAATCTTCCTTCGACATACCAGTAGGTTGTGTACTATTAGTTTGTGTACTAGTAGGTTGTGTACCAGTCATCTATGTTCCAGTAGGATCCATACTAGTGGGCTATGTACTAAGATCAACAATGATCCATTGTTCTTTGTCTACAAGAAGGTCCTCCATCTTGAGCTTCCATAGCTCAAAGTTTTTACCGTTGAAATTATCTATCTCGATTCTACAAGAGCTCACGATTCCTCTTTCTGCACTTGAATAACCACTACAAAAGCTCCCACTAAACCCAAGTTTATCACAGACCCAAGATAAACTTGATCTATCAAGACCGAGCCAAACCTTCAGCAATAAAGGCGTCCCTCTAAAGCCAAAAATGAGCTCTGATACCACATGTGATTTTTAAACCTGTGAAGTAAAGAATCCATATGCATTTATTTAATTCACATGCTTAAAACTTATAGTATTCAACGTGTCTCTCCTTCGACCATACTTCCCACCATTATTGGACACCTCAGAGATAACAGAACAATTGACACCAATAGAGATCAACCCTGAATTCATGCAACATGCATCCAATTATCAGATTGTTGACACTTAGGCCAAGGGCACTTTACAACAAAGGATCCATCTTTATCGAGTTTTCAAAGCCGGGCAACTCATGCACCAAGGCAAGTGACTCAGCTAGGGCCAAATTCAACATATATTTTCCCATCTGATGGGGTAACTCAATGCAATGGAGACCATTTATTCCTAAGGGGGGAGGATTGATATATATGGATTTCAATGGCCTCCTACCTATTCCAACTGGTTCATTTTGGTAGTTTTCCAGTTTGGCAGTTATTCCTAGTTCTCGAGTCCCCAACTTCCAGAGTCATTTTGAGGCCCTAAATAGCATTTTTAGGGCTCTCCATAATCAGGATGTAGACTTAGTCAAAGTATGACTAGAACTTTTGTATTCCTCAGATAGACCTTTCCAACGGGATATAGTGCGCCTAAAATGAAGATCGTATGCAAAAGTTACGACCCTGAGAATTTGATGTACTAGCTTACCCTAACAGGGCCCACATGACTTTTGACACTTCATCTGCTAGGGTTAGGTTTTTGGATGTCTAGGGTTTTCAAATTCATGCTTATTGTAAAAAAATCATTGAGAGCCTCATTGTACTCATCTTCTTGCGAATGAGCGCAACCATCACATCTCTTCTCAGAGATAAGTCGCCACCATTCCAAAAAGCTTGTTTTTCGCTGCATTTTATAGTTTCAACTTATTTCCTTATTGAATAGAAACCAATTTACTATATCTCTATTATTCTATGTTAAGCATGTTTTTATAATAATCTGTATCCATTTCATTCTGCTCATAAAATCTCTATCATGTATATTTGCAATTAGTTCAAAATGTGTGATTTCAAGGTTTTCTCAGCACCATTATTGTTTAGACAAACTTTTATTTTAATTTTTTTTACATCTCTATATAGGTTTGAAAACTAATTATTTTTTCTATTATTTCCTAAGCTGATCTATGGACACCTTTTATGATTCGTGTTTACAAAGAAGCCACACATAATTTACTAAACCATTGAAATATCCAACATTGTTCATTTACATGCAATTATCGCATGATTGTTTGCTAAAGGCTTTGGTTGTGGAAGGGATATGTGCATAGTTTACCATTCAAATTCTTATCATCCCTATATCAAAGTGATTATTGCATTATATTAATAAGTGGAGTTGGTTTTCTCTTATGGAACCATACAAATTGTTGGTAAACCTTGGAAGTCTTTGGATTTCAATCTAATGTGGGGATCTCCAACTTGAGAAGTGGATCTAAAACATTGAACACCAAGTATATTGAAGCATTGGATAGTAATTTCAACACTAAAGTATTAAAATAAGGTTCATATACTATTAGCACTGAAACTAGGGCACATTCAAATGTTGATAGCCCTAATTGTGTAGAGCATTCAGAGAGTTGAATAGATGTACCACTCCTTGCAATATTTCCACCTGAAATGGATATGTTCATATAAGGGTGCGATCTCACTAAAAGTAAACCTATTTAATTGAAATAGATTGTTGGAATTGTTTGTCTTTGAAAATAATCTAGGCACATGATTGATTCACATCGAATACTAGAGCTCGGATATGCATATTAGATCTAATCTAGAATGTCCAACTACACATATAAGAACTAATCTATAATATTGAGATTTATCCATTGAACAAAATTAAAAGACATATCTGAAGAACAAAAAAATGCCCCTCCTATTCCTATTCCTATTCCTATTCCTATTCCTATTCCTATTCCCACCCACACCCCCACCCCCACCAAAAAAAAATTTGGAAATCCAATACAATTTATAAATGTATGATTTTTAAAATTCACAATCATCATCATTTTGTTTCCTTCTTATTAATTAATAGCAAAGACACCTGATGTGAAAAAGAATCCAAAACACCATGAATACACACAATAATAATAATTAAAGATGTGTTTCCTCATTTCATTTATATATTTACGATAAGTTGCCAAGATACCAACTATATAGTTATATCTTTAATTATTTAAGCATTTCTATTTCTTTTCGTATTTTTTTACCATATATTTATGATAAGTTGCCAAGATACCAACTATATAGTTCTATCTTTAATTATTTAAGCATTTCTATTTCTTTTCATTTTTTTTTACCAACTAGATCATGTAAATTGTGGAAATTTAAGAGGGTGTCTCTGGATGGTGTATCTTTATATATTATTTAATATATAAAGATTAATATTATAATTTGAAATGAAGTTTGATATTATTTTATATATTTAATTAGGTTGATAGGGGTACACTTATTGGAAATGGTTAATAGGATTTTAATCACACATGAGGTTTTAATGGACATGATTTCATATCATGAGAATATTCTTGGTCGTCACAATAAATTAAGGGTTGTGATACTAACCATTAACTTCCTCGCATGATAAAACATGTTCGTTTGTCATTAAAAGGAGTAATTAAGGTGATTAGCATAATATTGATCAATCAGATTATTAATGCCCATTTTAATAACGATCCCTCGAGTATTTTTTCTTTTAAGTGGAGAAAGTTTAGAATTTTTTATTAGGTATATTTTAAGTGTCACTGAGTTTCTTTACAACCTGTTGGTGGGATGAGGAATTCTTTCTTTACCAAATTCCATGAATGTGGTGGGATGAGGAATGTGTTCTTTGCGAAATTCCACGAATGAATGGCGTGTCTGCTAGCATTCTCTGCTTAACAAGTAAGGTTTCGGGTTTCATATACGCCTGACCACATGTTGCTGGCATACAGAACACGTTCTTTACGGAATTTCTGTGCGTCTATGACTTACCACATGTTGGTGGCATACAAGATGTGTTCTTTACAGAATGCCCTCGTGTCTACTAGTATCTACGCCTTACTACGTGTTGGTGGCATACAAGATGTGTTCTTTACCAAATGTCGATGCATCTACTAGCATCCTCTCCTTAACAGGTAATGTTTCACATTTCATATATGCAGACCAACCTATGGTAATGTTTAGAGTGGAGCCGCATGCACCTTCCAGAAATATATGATAATACAGATTCTAATACAACTTTGTCTGTAATTTTTTTGCAGATGATGGATAAAGCTTACAAGCCAGAACCATCGGTCTATAATTTTTTTGCAGATGATGGATAAATCTTACAAGATAGAACCATCAGTCCTATCTTCCTATATTGCAAAACCCAGAAATGTATAGATAAAAATGCTAATGTGCACTCTTCTAGTTTAGGTATTTACTTTCATCAGAGGTTCAATTGATTTATGCAAACTTCTTTTTAAGGATTAACTTTCATTGTTGAAATTCCATATGTCATGGTTTTAGGGTTTGATAACCTATTAAGTTTTCCTTAGTCTCAATATACTAACCTCTTAACCCTCATCAAAGGATGTCATGAAGATTTAGATTCCAATTTATAAGCACAACACTATTGTAGACGATGTAGATCCACTGTAGCTATGGAATCAAACTCTGAACATAAGTGTTATTTGTTAAATAGAGTTTTCTCATTTTTGTGGATCATTGTTACTTGTTTAGCTACAGTTTTATGAAGATAGGTTTCAAATTTTTTTTATCACTGTAGGAATAAACATTTCTAATTCACCCAAGATTTCAAATCACACAAAGTGATTCATCCATCTATTAAGATAAAATGTAGTGATAACATTCATACCCACATATCCAAACTCTAGGGGTATTGTTGGTATATGGGGTTTCAATTTCTCAATCAGCTTCCCCATTGATAATCAAATTAAAAACCTTAGTCTGAAATATCGCACCCTTCCCTTTTCTATCTACAAATTGTCGATGCAGAGCGAGGACTGGAGATTCTCCTCTCCTCCATGAACTCACAAGTACTTTACTTTCGGAACACCTGAGGTTTAAAAATATACACTGCAGGGATATTGTTGGGATATAGGGTTTCAATATCTTAATTAGCTTTCCCATTGATAATCAAATTAAAAACCTTAGTCCAAAACAACCCACCCTTCCCTTTTCCAACTACAAATTTCCAATGAAAAGCGGGAACTGGATCTTCTCGACTCCTCCTCTATGCACTACCAAGTACTTAACTTTCATAACATCGGAGGTTTCATAATCTACATTGTTTGCACTCGTATGCGTATTTATAGATGAAAAAAATCCATGATATACACCGCCAATACACATTGTTGATATAGTTTACACACAATAGCAATAAACGCTACCACGAATAAGAAAATTAGATATGGGAAATTGCTCCATATAATATTCGACTTTGACATCATGGGTAATTTAATTTAACCACACAATGGAGACATTGTTTCAAGCAATGATGCAGAGGGATTCAAGTATATTAAATCTTGGGATCAACTATGTTGGTTCTATGGTGTGCGTAGTCTACTCTATGCAACACAGTTTAAAATACTACGCACCAAACAAGCTACGCGACAGAGTTCTCAAAGCCATTGCGTAGTGAATAGACTACTCATTTTGTTGCGCATTGTGAATACACACACTTAATCAAATGATTTATAAATGTGGAATAACAGAGTGTTGTTCTTAGCACATAAACTCAGAAATAAGACAAAAGCTTGTCAATACACAAAAAGTTTGATATTAATAAACTCCGGTGTTGTGCATGAATACAAAATACAATGACAGAGATGAGCTTCATCTCCAATGACTTCTTCTATTGAATTTACAGACTCAGACTTCTTACACTCCTCAGTTGTTGTTGGTTCTCAATTGTTCTTCTCTACCTGCCTTTCTTCTCTGCATAGTTCATCATCCGACTAACTAAACGACTCAGGATTATATAGACTTCGGCTAAGAATTCCTAAAGAAACTAAGACTGACTCAACATTAAAAAATACCATAACTATGATAGACTCTTCAACCAATTAATTTAATTCAAGAATATAGAAATCAGCTCCATTTATATAACTTCTACTTGACGACTAACTTTTGAGTAAACATACAACTTTTCACTTACAGGTTGTCAGACCATCACTAACAATTCAACTAACAGACAGAAAAATTAGTGCAGACGTAAATATCTCAGCGACTTGTAATTAAAATTCCCAACACTCCCCCTTAATTATAAGTAGGTGGCATTACAAAAGAAAATTACATAAAAAAATTCGTTTACAATTTTACTATCACTCACCTATTACTATGCGGACTCTCCGACTACTGCACAAATGATGAAATGCATCTCTTGCCAGAGCCTTTGTGAGAATGTCTGGGACTTGTTCTTTTGACTTGAAAAAATATAAATAAATCTCTTTGTTATTCACCAATTCTCTGATGAAATGATACCTTGTATCGATATGCTTGGTTTTTTTGTGAAACCCATGATTATTTGATAACATGATGGTTGAATTATTGTCACAGAAAAATGTTTTTGGTTCTTTTTGTTCCCGCAACAAATCCTTTAACATCCTTATCATCCATACTACTTGACAATTTGATCTTGTAGTTGCGACGTACTCTGATTATATTGAAGAAAGAGTTATTATGGGATGCTTCCTTGACGCCCATAATACCACACCTATTCCAAAATGAAATGTGTACCCGAAGGTACTTTTCCTGTCATCAATGCTACCTCCACAATCACTGTCAATGTATACAGTGAGTCTGAAATCTTCTGAAGTGGATTACTCAATGCCAAAATCTATTGTTCCATTCACATATCTCAAGATTCTCTTTCCTTCTTTCCAATGTGATTCTTTTGGAGTTTCCATGAACCTTGAAATTAGGTTCACTCCAAACATAATATCAGGTCTTGTCGTTGTGATATATATAAGACTACCTACCAATATTTTAAACAGTGTGGGATCCACCTTGGACCCTTTATCTTCCTTTCTTAACTTTAATCATGTTATGATAGGTGTTGGTGTTGCTTTTAAATTCAACATATTGAATCTGTTCAATATTGCATGCACATACTTGGACTATGAGATAAATATGTCAGTTTTGGACTGGTGCACTTATATTCACATAAAATATCTCATAAGCCCCAAATCAGTCATTTCAAATTCATTCTTCATGACTATCTTGAATTATTCTATGCCAAAATCATCTGTAAATATCAAATCATCCACATATAAACAAACAATTAACCCATTACCTTGCTGATTTGATTTGATTTACATTGTTGGCTCATTTTCACTTCTTTGAAATCCATTCTATGTGACATAGGAATCTATGTGACTGTACCAAGCTCTTGGAGATTTATTTAATCCATACAGTGTTTTCTTCAATCTGTATACTTTGTCTTCTTCTCCTGGAACCTCATAACCTTATGGTTGTTCCACATATACTTCTTCTTCTAAGTTTCCATTCAAGAATGTTGACTTTACATCCATTTGATAAAATGGCCATTTGTATTGTGGGACAATAACTAACATGGTTCTGACTGTGTCCATGTGTGCGAATGGTGAATATGTTTCATTAAAATCAATTCCAAGTTGTTTTGTAAAGTGTCTTGCAACTAACATTATGTTGAACTTCTGTACATTTCCATCTGCATCTTGCTTGGTTTTATAAATCCACTTGACACTTATAAAATCCTTGTCTTCAAGTACATCAACCAAATTCCATGCTTGATTGTTCTATATGCATCTAATTTATTCATCCATGGCTTGTGCCCATGCATCATTTTTTAGAGCTTATTCAAAGGTTAATGAATCATCTATTTGTGAAAACGGAGAAAAAATTGAAAATAAATTTGTTTCGTATTCATTATAGATGTCGCGTAGATGTCTTGTCTTTGTTGGTAACAAACTTTCTAAAGTTGTATCTGGATATGTAGAATTGCTTGGACTGCTTGTTGCTATTTGTTGTGCTCTAGGTGTAGACTGCACACCTACTATTCTTACTGGAGTATTTTGTGTGGTAATTTGCATTGCAGTGTCAGATGTAGATGGGACTATGCACTGACCTCTGCGTGGTGTTTGAACCATTTCATATTCTGTGACATCATGCTCCATCGTGTCAATAATTTGTATTGTCTTTGTTATGGTTCCATCCCATGATTCATTCTCCATGAACTGAACATCGCGGCTGATTATGACTTTTCTTGTGACAGAGTCATACAACTTGTGTCCTTTTGTTTCTTCACAATAGCCTACAAATATACATTTTTTTTCCTTTGTTGTCCAACTTCCTTCTTAGTTCATCTGGAACATGTCCATATTCAATGCAACCAAAAATTTTTAAGTGTGCCACACTATGCTTTGATCTTGTTCAGGCTTCCTGAGGAACTCTATTCTTCACACTCTTTGTCGGACATTTGTTCAAGATGTATACTCCAGTTTCTACTACCTCAGCCCAATACTCATTTGAAAAAACTTTGGTTGTCAACATACTACACGCCATTTCCATGATGGTTTTGTTCTTTCTCTGTATGACACCATTATGTTGTGGTGTGTATCGCATGATAAATTTCCTATAGATGCCATGAAATTTACAAAATTTATGAAATTCTCTTGACATGTATTCTCCTTCTCTATCACTTGATGTAGTAACCACTCTGCTTTTCCACAAGTGATTTAAACTGTCAAAAACAACACATTGCATTAGATTTATGCTTTAGGAAATAAATCCATGTCGTTTTTGAGAAATCATCAATGAATGTTATAAAATATGTACTCCATCCTATGGATGTTGTTTGCATTGGTCCAAAAATGTCTGAATGTATAATTTCGAGTGGAGCTTTTTCTCTGTAAGTCTTGCCAACTGGAATTGATTCCTTGTGTTGCTTGCCAAATATGCAACCTTCACATATCCTTTCTAGTTTTTCAATCAATGGTAATCCTTTTACCATATCCTTTGTGTGTAATAGCTTCAGACCTCCAAATTTTAAATGTCCAAATTTGAAATTCCATAACCAGGAATCATCATGTATTTCACATTAGAATGATTCCTTTATCTCTATGCCATTTTGTCTTTTTTTGATACCGCGTGCACTATTTTCTTCATTAGAACTGTACACTTTCTACTGTAAATGCAGTGTCTGACTGCACACTTTTTCCTTTACCAACAGTTTTCATTGTATTCTTCTTCTTGGATGGCTTTAATGTCAATGGGAACATCCTGTTACTTGTCATATGGATTTTTGCAATAAGTAGATTGCTTGGGAATTTATCCATGATCACACAATGATTATCTTCCATATGGATTTTGTATCATTTTTGTAAGAATTTCCCCGTACTCATCAGATTATGCTTCCGACCAGAAACATAATATAAATGAGACATAACTTTCAGTTCTCCTTTCTTAGTTAAAATCTTTATACTGACTTTGCCTACGACAGTGACTTGGATATCTATTCCAAGTGTAACCTTGGTTTGGACTGACTCATCCAAACTAGAAAACAGTTACACGTTTCCTATCACATGGTTACTGCAGCCTGAATCTAAATACCATATGTCACAAGAACTTGCTTGAGCAATATTTTATTCAATTAGTGACACTATAGGAATTTCTACAACACATGACATAAACATAGGGCGAGTTTGGTTATTTGTGTTGTGTGACTGGTCTTGAATTTGCTTGTTCTGATTGTATTGTATCTTTCTGCACTCATATGCATAATGTCCATACTTTTTACAGTAATGACATTGAATCTTTGATTTGTGAGTTATTTGACAACTTGACTAGCTGGTACTTGGGTTTTGACCTCTTCCACCAGTATTTCTAGGATTTCTACTGCATCCACTTATGTCAAAACTTCTTCCTCTTCCTCTATAGTTATCTCTCCCCCTTCCTCTTCTATAGATTATAGATGACTGTATGGAAAATGAATTCTCTAATGAAATATTTTACTTATTCAATCTGTGTTCATGATTGATGAGGGAAGCTTGTAGTTCATCTAGGATGAACTTACCCAAGTCTTTTCCTTCTTCTAGAGTTACAATAAGGGTATCAAACTTAGGAGGAAGACTCCTACGTACCTTCTCAAAAAAAATTTGTCTTCTATGGTTTCACCATGAGACTTAATCTGATTTATGAGTCCAATGATGTGGGTGTAGAATGAATCTATTGTGTTTGAATCTTTCATTGACATGGTTTCAAAATCTCTTCTAAGAATCTATAGTTTTGTAGTCTTTACTTTGTCCATACCCTGATAAGAGGTTTGTAATGTGTCCCATTCTTCCTTGGCTTGCTTTTATCATGAAAATCTTGGAATTATTCTCTCATGCATGGCTTGATGTATGTAAAACAATGCCTTTTCATCCTTCTTTCTTTGATCTTTCAAGATTTGAGGTAGAAGCCATATTTCACTTTCAACGGAGTTTTTCTATGACAAACTTGTCCTGATAGAACCCGCTCTGATACCATATCTTAGGATCGACTATGTTGGGTCGATGGTGCGCGCAATCTACTCTCTGCAACGCATTTTAAAATACTGCGCACCAAACACGCTACGCTATAGAGTTCTCAAAACCAATACTCAGTTTGTTGCGCGTTGTGAATACACACACTTAATGAAATGATTTATAAATGTGGAATAACATAGTGTTGTGCTTAGCACATAAACTCAGAAATAATATAGAAACTTGTCAATACACAAAAATATTGATATTAATAAACTTCGACGTTGTGTGCGAATACAAAATACAATGACAAAGATAAGATCCATCTCCAATGACTTCTTATGTTGAATTTACAACTCAGACTTCTTACACTCCTCAGCTGCTACTAGTTCTCGATTGTTCTTCTCTAGCTCTCTTTTCTTCTCTCTATAGTTCATCATCAGACTAACTAAACGACTTGGCCTTATATAGACTCCAACTAAGACTTCCTACAAAAACTAAGATCGACTCAACATTAAACACTACCATAACTACGAGTGCGTCTTCAACCACTTAATTTAATTCATGGAGATAGAAATC
Organism: Picea engelmannii; assembly: GCA_009831015.1. Classification (NCBI taxonomy): domain Eukaryota; kingdom Viridiplantae; phylum Streptophyta; class Pinopsida; order Pinales; family Pinaceae; genus Picea; species Picea engelmannii. Next base: position 1,681,628 of record ML777273.1, read on the forward strand.
GAATCCATTTATATCTTTCCTACTTTCCGAATAACTTTTAAGTAAACATGTGACTTTTCACTTGAAGACTATGAAATTGTCACTAACAATTCAGTTGACTCAAAGAATGACTAATAGACAAATCAATAGGAATGAAAAGATCTCACTGACTTGTAATTACAATTTCCAAAAATAACGTGAGAAAAACAACAAAGAGATATGTACATGTTGACTTGTAGAGAATAAGCTTTGGGATGTCACGTTAGAAGGTAGAGATAAAGTAGAGTTAGTGGGGAAGAAGAAAAGATCCACATTAGGCATATTGCATAATTTATGTTCTCATTGTTATCTTGGTTTCCATAACGAATTGGAAAAGTTTATGTGTTGTGTGAAGGGTAAGACGAGTGAAATATCTACGCTTAGATCACTAATTTCCACTCGCAATATGAAACAAAACTTAAGAAAAGTGAGAAAATACTTTATAAGACACATCGTGGAAGGATCTCGAGTCACTTTACTATAAACTATTATATCATTTTCGTTAGTGTAAAATTGTATCTTCGAGTAGTGGACAACTTAGAATGATTGGTCAATTATTGTAATCTTGATAGTTATTGTTTATCTTCAACGAAGAATAGTGGCAGCTAGCAACTTAGAATATTGCCTTTACATTTTCACGTTAGCAACCTGCATTGAAATGACCTCATTAAGACATATTTCAAAAGTTCCCAGAAGTGAAGAGAGAATTTCAAAATGTTTTTTTAAATAAAAGGAGAGAAGTAAGAGTAGTTAAAACTCTTACTCTCACGTAATTGTGAAGAGAGAATTTCAAAATGTTTTTTTGAAATAAAAGGAGAGAAGTAAGAGTAGTTAAAACTCTTACTCGCACGTAATTGTGAAGAGAGAATTTCAAAATGTTTTTTTAAAATAAAAGGAGAGAAGTAAGAGTAGTTAAAACTCTTACTCTCACTTAATTGTAATTGATGAATCATTGATAGGCAATTTAGATATGTACGAAGATGTACAAAGACCTCCATAATGCAATTTAATTCAGTATTTATAAAATTAAAAACCTTAACTTTAATATATAATTTTAAAGTTTTTAAACCCTAATATATAATTTCTGTAATTGAATAGTTTTTTGCATTTACATTGTATAAGGATAATAAATCTCATCAATTGTTTAAGGATATTCTTTTTATCTTTAATTGTATTAAAGATTGCAAAATAGTAATAGTCATTTTTAAAACTATTAACATTCCATACTTTTTATTAATATAAATGTCATCATTTGCAATCTTTATTTAATTAATGTTATCTTTGGCAATGTAACCATTGTAATATAGCATCCTTGCATCTCTTCTTTAAAAAAATTACATATCTAGACTTCAAATATTATAGGATGATGACTTTGTTAAGTCTTGAATGAATAAAGTGTTAACTAATTTGAAAACCTTTGCATTATATATTAGTATTAAGGTTTGTATTACTTATAAACAAATTTAATAGATGTTGAATTATGTGGCTTCCATAATTGCGACTGTGCTAGTATGTAAATATTAATATTATAATTTGAAATGGTGGATGAGGTGAAGTTTGAAATGTGAAAGTATGCATTCGATAAAAACAATTGCAAGACATACGTATGAAGGAACAATATAATTTTTTGATATGAATTGACTATATCTTTATGCTCGTGGGTGATTGGTCAAACACGGATTTAGCTACCCATTTTTGTGGAGGATTTCTCTTCATCGCTTATTGTTCTTTGGTCAACCCAGATATCAGAATTATGGCATTGGTGGCATCGATTGGCATGGGTTGTTGTTGGTGCTGCCCATTATTTTTCTTCTTTCCTTTGCATCTCGCATTCTATTTCCCATTTAGAAGTTAAATCCTCAAATATAGTACTCTTCCCTTCAATTCTTTTTCCCCCGATATAATAATGGCCTCTTCCCCTACCATTGATCCCTTCAATTCTTTTTCCCCTGATATAGTAATGGCCTCTTCTCTTACCATTGATTCTTTCAATTCTTTTTCTCCATGATCCCTCTGATACTCTCCCTCTCCCCCTCCCTTTAATTCAATCCATAGCCTCTTCCTATGAAAGGCATAATCAATGCTCAAGATTTTACAAGGTTGATTATTTGTTTAGGGTTTTCTAGGCCACCTATATTCATTGACTCAAATTTTATTTATGGGACATGCCTTTCAATATGCACTCAGTGCTCCAAGGGTACCACTCAGCTTTGACTAGTTTTGGTAGTTGTCTAATCCATGCAGTCACTACTCCATTCGAGCAACCTTGTGAGAGACTAAGGGCTTCTAAGGAATAAGGACTCTGTCTTATTGTGCGCCCCTTAGAAATCTTCGTAAGCGACTGTCTCAATCTTTCCTCATGGCATCGTGGACCTCTCAAACTAGGTAATTGTTAACCTACAATTCGATCCATGGTGGGAGTGTTGGTAGGCTATGAAAAAGATCTGATCTATGTGCATGGCCCCTTTACTCTTTATGTGAGTCAAATTAACAAGCAATCGTCAGCCTACAATCATCAACGGAAAAATTTCAAGGATCCATATACAACATCATAATATATAATCGATCATATGTCACATATTCATAAATGAAATACTCAAACCAATACAATCCACTCTCTAACTCAATCCGAAGTCCAAGGGGGTCCATTGATGCCATCGGCATCCACAATCTATCAAGTGTCCTGCACACTCAAGGAAAACTCGTCAATAGCATTTGTCAATACGCATATATCAATAACATCAAAACATAATCATCAACATCATCATAAAAATCCATAAGCGAAATATACAATCATGTACTATAACCGAATCAGTTGCACGCAAGTGTCCTCAAAGAATAAGTCGATAACATGTGCTTGCAAGAACATTCTTTACAAGTCCTTTACAATATTTGCATGAACATTGTTTATTTCCATGCGTATGTCTAAAAATTAAACATTCTTTTTAATTGACCAACTCTACTTCGCATAGTTTAATCTCTTATATGTAAAAATAAATTCCAAATTGAAATAGAGTTAAACTAGTTGCAATGCTATCTAACAGCATAAAATGTGCGACAAAACATAGTTGAATATACTATCGTCTTTGCTCTTGAAAGTTTCAATTCAAAACTTA
>ML777273.1:1688618-1711941 GCA_009831015.1 Picea engelmannii
AACTCCCCTTCCCTCTCTCCCCCCATTCCTCTCTCTCTCTCTTTCTCTACCCCCTCTTTGTCTCCCTCTCCCTCAATATCACACACTCTCTTTGTCTTCCCCTCTCCCCCTCTCACACTATTTTTATTCCTCTCTCTCCACCGCCCTCTCTACATCACAAGGAAATAAATGGCCTTGACCTAGACCTAGACATAGCAAGACCTAGACATGGAAATACCTATACCATGACCTATACCTATATGATGACCATTACATAGATCATAACATAGACCTAGACCTATACCATGACCATTACCTATACCACGACCTAGATCTTGACCTAGATTCACCTATCTCCATTTAATCCTAGTAATAACCTATACTCAACCCTTAACCCCCTCCACAATAGATCCCTAAGTGCACTATGCATATACCTCTTGTTAAATGCCCCACAACTCTTGCACCCACATCACCCACAACTTTGTGCTCTAACCATTCCTCTATGCTTCAAAACACTTTCAATCATAAGCCCTTAGGTCCTAGTTGTCCCCAAACCCCTATACATATTTATTTATAAAGATGTTTGGTCTATACAAAATGTTATATTTATTTCATTAAGAGCACTCACGTGCTTTTTTTATTTGAAATCCTTGTAATTGTGTGCTCATGCATTCCCAACAAGAATGCGTGGACATTCATGCTGGGCATTTTTATGTGCCAAGTACACTTCTCTACCTCATCTATCTCAAGCTTGACATATGCAAGAAAAAATAGCAGGAACAAATGAGTTTTTTTTTTTTTTTTNTGTCTTGTTGTTTAATTCATAGACAATTATGTGCTATTGCAAAATAATTGTGGGAAGAATTCGAAGACAAATTTTTCCAAGAGGAATTGGAATTGTTGGTTGTGTCTTCTTGGAATTGGAAGACAAAATTGTCCAATTGGAATTGTTGTTTGTGTCTTATTGTGTAATATCAAGACAAATTTGTCCAATTGGAATTGTTAGTTGTGTCTTCTTGTGTAATACCAAGACAAATTAGTCTAATTGGAATTGTTAGTTTTGTAATACCAAGACAATTTTTTCTAATTGGAATTGGAATTGTTAGTTTTGTCTTCTTGTGTAATACCAAGACATATTTGTCCAATTGTAATTGGAATTGTTAGGTGTGTCTTCTTTTGTAATATGAAGACAAATTTTTCCACTTGGAATTGGAATTGTTAGTTGTGCCTTTTTGTGTAATACCAAGAAATTTTTTTGGTGGGGTACTTGGAAGCCAATTTTTCTCTTTAAACATGGGGAACCGACAGATTCAAGAAAGAAATTCATAGAGTAAAGAGAAATCCATCGAAAAACTAGAAGAATAAAGATAAAAGGAAAAGTTATGTATGTCAAAGCATAGGCTTTAAGAAGAGGGAAAACCAATTTCTAGCAGAATAGATTCCACTGTTGTTTCTCCTCCATCAACACAAGAAAAGAGGAGGAGTTCAATAGAGACCAATCCATGTTGTATCTCATCAATAAATCTTGTTGTGGATGACTAGATGATGAAGGATTTTCTTGGAGTTGATTAAACAATGGATGAAATTAGAGAGGAAATCAGTGCACAACATTGTGGTGCAACATGTTGTTGGGAAGTCAAACGTTTCAAAAAACAGTCAATCCCATGTCCACTCTCCTCCCATATTTGATCCACCGGTCATTCAAGGGGAAAGAACTGCAACATTGTTAACTCCACAACATAGAGGTGAAGAGTATTAGAACAGGGGTTCATCATCCCTACCTAGATTGAGTTGTGTGCAACGAAGAACTCCTAAATGCATTCAAGTGGATGAAAGTAGTCTAGCATCACTTAAAGGTAAGTTACCTAACCGTACTATTTGTTATCATTATTATAGAATCATTAAAGAATAGTTTGAACCAAAATATGATGTCGCTAACTGTCAATTATTTTTGGCTTTGTTAAAATATAGAAGTTTGATTGTTGTTAGGATAATTGTAGGCATTAAAATATCCAAAAGTTTAGAAACAAGTCATCATATTGTTATAAAACTTGTATATGCTTTTCAAAGATTTGGTAATAAAACTCGTTCTAAAGAGCGCAATGCAGACCGACATGTCTTATCACAATAAATTGTTAGCAAGATCACAAGAAAACATATTTTACTCCAACAAACCTCTCATCTCATGAAATGCAATATCAAAACCCTTAGAAAGTATTATCATAAATGAGATAGCCTCAACACAGGTGGTCCAACATATTTGCGGGCCTTCACTAGTAGGTTACCTCATTCTAACATGAAGTTAATTGGAGAAGTTAAGGGACTAGTACATGATTTTTGGCATGAGAACACTAGGCCTTCTTCCAACCAAAAATATGTACTAAAATTGAGAAGGGTATTTAGGGACCGTGAACCCTATATTAAAAAAATTCTCGACATTACACATACATAACTGTATGAGAGATTTGGGACAATACATAGTGCACTTAACTTGGGCTAAATATCTTTCAATAAATGCAAGCCTTGGTATGTTCGAATAAACATAACTCGTAACACATGTTGTAGATATCACATTGAGTATGGTTATTATCATGACACACACACCCCTACATTGATCAAGTGCATCCATGTAAGAGATGAGTAAGAATTGGAAGAGTCGCAAATCTTTAAATAAGTCGCATATGATATTGATGGAGGGCGGGAAAGAAAAATGATACAATTGGTGACTTCCTAGTTACACGTATGTGACTTCATGAAGGACTTCATCGAAAAGACATGGAAACATGTTCAACATGTCCATGTGGCTCAATGGCAAGACAAGAATTTTAGAATATGCAGAGATACATTTCCCATTGGTACTATCTTATGAGTGGTTGATTTTCTTGATAACTACACCATTCAACTACAAAATGAGATTCAAAGCCAATATTATCACTCAGAGTAGGTCATCATAATGGTCTATATCACATAGAGGCATGGGCCAGATAGTAACGAAGAAAACTAAGTTATATTGAAGGAGTATCACTTCTACATAAGCGATGATCGGTGCCATAACTTAGCCTAAGTAGAACAATTCTTTTAGTTGTTGTACAATCACATTAAGGAGAAGAACATGCAGATGGATCAACATTGGATTTGGTCATATGGTTGTGGAGGATAGTTCAAAAATGCTTGTGTATTTCAATGGTTGTGTATGTTTCACAAAAACATCAAGGTACCACACATTTGGAACTATTTCGAATCCAAGCATGGGAAAGGGGAGCATGATGGAGCAGGAACATGTATAAAAAGAGTGTTACGCAGGAAATAAATGAAGTTCACAACTACTTCCCTCATTCGAGATGTGAAATCCATTATTGAATGTTGTTTTTCAGTCATGGGAGAGGGAAAAAGAACCTATGAATACCAATTAGAGTAAGCAAAGAAGTATTGTACCTTTGTTGATTTCTTACTCGACATTGTTTGTAGTTGGAGGTTTGTACCAACAACCAAGTTTGTAAAGTGGTATACAACTTCCCCTAGTCTATAATCTTGAAACACATAAACACCTTTCTTTTGTATTCTTTCATCTTGTGTTAGATATTCTCCTTTGATAACCATCGACCCAATTGGAAATTCAATGCCTTCAAAGTCTATTACTGATTTCATGAGGGTGTTATTTCCCTCTAAGCAATGTGCCAACCAATAATAAATGCCCCATTCATTAACTCTTAGGGAAACCACTGCGTATATGTTCTTTACAAAAAATGGAGTTCCAACACGTGAGTCCACTAAATGACCAAAGAATAAAACATTGATGCTAGTTTTTCAAAATATAATAGAAGGTTTCAACAAACCTCGCAGTACGAGATATGAGACATGATCATAATATGTTGAAATACTTGATTGGTTGAGGAACTAAGTGTCCAATATGAGACAATGGTTTGTGGGATTCGAAAATTTACCTAGACTTGTTCAAAGAAGATCTTAGTAGTGACTTTTGTTGTGATGCTTTTCTTGCAGGCGGCGATAATTTCCATCTTGGAAAAGAGATCAACAACCACAAAAACACAGTCATTTCCCCTCTTGGTGGAAGGAAGGCCCGACATGTAGTCCATTGAGATGTATTCCCATGGCCTATCAGGAGTAGTCAGAGGGGTGTACAAACCCTGTTTCTTAGTGGTCATTTTGGCAATCATGCAGGCAGTGTAAGACCTGATATACTTGTCGACATCCCATCGAAGTTTTATCCAGTAGAAATTTTTATGCAACAAGTGAAGGAATTGCAAGACAAGGCATGGCATGGAATGGCATAGAAAGGAAAGGCATGGCTTGGCAAGGAAAGTCATGGATTGGAAAGGAAAGGAAAGGAAATACAAGGCAAGGAAAGGCAAGGAATGACAATACAAGGCATTCCATGGGAAGGAAAGACATGGCATGGAAAGACAAGGAAATGCAAGGCATGGCATGGGATGGCATGGCAAGGTATGGCATGGATTTGCAAGGCAAGGAATGACATGGCATTACAATGAAAGGCAAGGCATGGAATGGAAATACAAGGCAATACATGGCATAGAATAGCAAGGAAAAGCATGACATGGCATGGCATGGAAATGAATGGCAATGCAAGGCATGACATGGCATGGCATGAAAAAGAAAGGCACGGCATGGAAAATGAAAGAAATACAAGGCATGGCATGGAATGAGATGGCATGGCAAGGAATGGCATGGGAAGTGAAGGCAAGGCAAGGCATGGCATGGAAAGGAAAGGCATGTCATGGAAAGTGAAGGAAATGCAAGGTATGGAATGGAAAGGAAAGGAATGACAGGGCAAGGCATGGAATGACATGGCATGGAAAGTGCAGGAAAGGAAAGGCATGGAATGGAAATTCAAGGCATGCCATGTCAAGGCAAGGCATGCCATGACAAGGAAAGACAATGCAAGGCATGGTATGGAAAGGAAAGGCATGGCATGACATAGCATAGCATGGCAAGGCATGGAATGACATGGCATGTCAAGGAAATGCATGGATTGGAAAGGCAAGACATGTCAAGGCAAGGAAAGATATGCCATGACATTCCATGGCATGGCAAGGAATGGCATGGAAAGGCAAGGCATGTCATGGAAAGGAAAGGCATGGCATGGCATGGCAAGTCACGACATGGAAAGTGAAGAAAATGCAAGGCATGGCATGGAAAGGAAAGGCATGACAAGGAAAGGAATGACAAGGCATGTCATGGCATGGAAATTAAAGGCATGGCTTGGCAAGGAAATTTAAGGAAAGGAATGGCATGGTAAGGAAAGGCATGTCATGGAATGACATGGAAAGGAAACGCATGGCATGGCAAGGAAAGGCATGGCAAGGCATGCCATGGTATCACATGGTAAGGCATGCCATGGTATCACATGGAAAGGAAAGGCATGAAATGGAAAGGAACGACTTGGAAAGGCAAGTAAAGGCAAGGCATGGCATGGAAAGGCATGACATGGCATTGCATGGCATGGTGTGGTAGGGAATAGGAAGGCATGGCATGGAAAGTGAAGACAATGCAAGGAATAGCATGGCATGGCATGTAAAGTCAAGGCGTGGAAAGGAAAGGCATGGTACAACATGTCATGGTACAACATGGCATGGTATGACATGGCATGGCAAGGCAAGTCAAGGCATGGCCTGGAAAGGAAAGACAAGGCATGGCAAGGCAAGACATAACATGGCATGACATGGCATGGGAAGGAAAGGAATTTCATGGAATGGTAAGGAATGGCAAGGAAATGCATGGCCTGGCAAGGCAAAGCATGGCATGGTATGACAAAACAAGGCAAGGAATGGCATGACATGGCATGGAAATACAAGGAAAGGAATGGCATGGAAAGGTAAGTAAAGACATGGAAGGGCAGGGCAAGGTAAGGAAATTCAAGGCATGGAATGACATGGCATGGAAATGCAAGGAATGGTATGGCAAGGCATGGCATGGAAAGTGAATGCAATGCAAGGAATTACATGGCATGTCATGGAAAGGAAAGGAACGGAATGGGAAGGCATGGTATGGCATGGCATGGTAAGTGAGGGAAAGTAAAGGCATGACATGAAAAGGAAAGGTATGGAATGGAATAGTAAGTGAAGAAAATGCAAGGCATGTCATGGAAAGGCAAGGCATGGCATGGAAATACATGAAAAGTGAAGGAAAGGCATGGCATGACATGGCATGGAAAGTCAAGGTATGGCATGACAAGGAAAGGAAATAAAATGCTTGGCATGGCATGCCATGACAAAGAAAGGCATGACTTGGCAAATAAAAACATGGAAAGGAAATTCAAGGCATGAAATGACATGGAAAGGCAATGAATGGAAAGCCATGGCATGACAAGGCAAGGCAAGGCATGGAAATACAAGAATACCATAACATGTCTTTCCTTGCCTTCACTTTCCATGCCATGTCATTCCATGCCTTGCTCTGTCATGCCTTTCCTTTCCATGCCATACCTTGCATTTTCTTCACTTGCCATGACATGCCTTTCCTTTCCATGCCATGCCTTGCCTTGCTTCACTTTCCATGCCATTCCTTACCATGCCATCTCATTCCATGTCATGCCTTGTATTTCCTTCACTTTCCATGCCATGCCTTTCCTTTCCATACCATGCCATGTCATGCCTTGCATTGTCATTCCTTTCCATGCCATTCCATGCCATTCCTTTCCTTGCTATGCTATGCCATGTATTGCCTTGTATTTCCATGTCATGCCTTGCCTTTCCTTGTAATGCCATGACATTCCTTGCCTTGCAAATCCATGCCTTACCTTGCCATGCCATCCCATGCCATGCCTTTCATTTCCTTGTCTTTCCATGCCATGTTTTTCCTTCCCATGGAATGCCTTGTCTTGTCATTCCTTTCCTTGCCTTGCCTTGTCTTTCCTTTCCTTTCCTTTCCAATCCATGATTTTCCTTGCCAATCCATTCCTTTCCTTTCTATGCCATTCCATGTCATGCCTTGCCTTGCAATTCCTTCACTTGTTGCATAAAAAATTCTACTGGATAAAACTTCGACGGGATGTCAGCAAGTATATCAGGTCCTACATTGCCTGCATGATTTCCAAAATGACCACTAAGAAACAGGGTTTGTAATCCCCTATGGCTACTCCTGATAGGCCATGGGAATACATCTCAATGGACTACATGTCAGGCCTTCCTTCCGCCAAGAGGGGAAATGACTGTGTTTTTGTGGTTGTTGATCGCTTTTCTGAGATGGAAATTATGGCCGCCTGCAAGAAAAGCATCACAACAAAATTCACTGCTAAGCTCTTCTTTGAACAAGTCTGGGTAAATTTTGGAATCCCACAAACCATTTTCTCATATTGGGACACTTGTTTCCTCGACACATTTTGGTCAAGCCTCTGGTCACTATTGGACAACAAGCTCACCAAATCCACTGCCTTCCACCCCCAGACAAATGGTCAAACTAAGGCCATCAATCAGATGATTGTGCATATCTCGCGCATGAACAGTTCCAAGCACCCCTGCACATGGGATGAGAGTCTTACCTATGTTCAACATAGCTACAACTGAGCACTACATAGCTTAACTGGCCACAACCTCTTTCAGGTGGGGTTGGGATTCCAACCATTAGGTCCCATGAATGTTGCACTAACCCTTGCGTCCACCTCAATCGACTCATTCCCTGCTCCAACTGAAGCTGACAAAGTCACCCAGTTCATTGAGCGGATCAAGCACATTCTCCAACAAGTTCAGGATATTTTACAGAAGTTCAATGCCAAGTACAAGCAACACCATGATCAACATCGAGTGCCACACAAGTTTTAGGTGGGAGACAAAGTTTGGTTGCACTTGTAGAAACAACGCCTTACAGGGCCCCATCGGAAGCTCCACCCAATCCTTTATGGACCTTACACCATTACCAAGGTTGTGGGTGACAATGGATTTGAGCTCAACATTCCCCCTTTCCTTGGCCTGCACCTAGTATTCAACATGGCTCTCCTTCAGCAATACTTCTCACCATTATTGGACATCTCAGAGATAGAAGAACAATTGACACCAACATAGCTCAACCATGACTACATGTAACATGAATTCAAAGATCAGATTGTGGACACAAAAATCAAGGGAACTCGAGAGAAAATGATCCAACTTTATTTAGTTGTCAAAGCAAGACAGCTCATGCAGCAAGGAATGTGGCTCACCCGAGGCCAAATTCAACATAAATTTTCTCATCTGATGGGGGAAATCAATGCAATGGAGACCATTTCTTCCTAAGGGGGGAGGATTGATCCAAATGGATGTCGGTGGCCTTCCACCTATTCCAACTAGTTCATTTTGGCAGTTTTCCATTTTGGATTTTTTTTCCTAGTTCTCAAGTCCCCGACTTTCGAGGTTGTTTTGAGGACCTAAACAACGTTTTTAGGGCTCACCATAGATAGGTTATAAACTGAGTCAAATTATGAAAACAACTTGTGTATTCCTCAGATAGAAATTTCCAATGAGCTATCATGCGCCTAAAACGAAGATCATATGTAAAAGTTAGGACCCTGAGAAGTTGATGTATTAGCTTACCCCAATGGGGCCCACATGACTTTTGGCGCTTCATCTCCTAGGGTTAGGATTTTGGATGTCTAGGGTTTTTAAATTCATGATTATTATAAAAATGCATTGATAACCTCAGTGTACTCATATTCTTGTGAATAAGAAGAACCATCACATCTCTTCTCAGATATAAGCCACCACCATTCCAACAAGCTTGTTTTCCACTGCATTTTACAGTTTCAACTTATTTCCTTATTGAATAGAAACCAATTTTATTGTATCTCTGTTACTTTGTGTTAAGCATCTTTTTATAATAGTATGTATTCATTTCATTCTGCTCATAAAATATGGATCATGTATCTTTGCAATTAGTTCAAAATGTGTGAGTTCAAGGTTTGCTCGACACCATTATTTTTTCGAAAAAAAATTATTTTAATTTTTTTTACATCTCTATATAGGTTTGAAACCCAATTAAATTTTCTATTATTTCCTAAGCTGATCTATGAACACCTTTTATGAATAGTGTTGAAAAAGAACCCACACATCATTTACTAAAACATTGAAATATCCAACATTGTTCATTTACATGCAATTATATCATGATTGGTTGCTAAAGGCTTTGGTTTTGGAAGGGATATGTGCATAGTTTACCATTCAAATTCTTATCATCCCTATATCAAAGTGAGTATTGCATTATATTAATAACTGGAGTTGGTTTTCTCTTATAAAACCATACAAATTGTTGGTAAACCTTGGAAGTCTTTGGAATTCAATCTAATGTGGGGATATCCAACTTGAGAAGTGAATCTAAAACATTTAACACTAAGTATATTGAAGCATTGGGTAGTAATTTCAGCACTGAAGTATTAAAATGAGGTTCATGTGCTATTAGCACTGAAACTAGGGCACATTCAAATGTTGACAACCCTAATTGTGTAGAGAATTCAGAGAGTTGAATAGATGTTCCACTCGTTGCAATATTTCCACCTAAAATGGATATGTTGATATGTTCATATAAGGGTGTAATCTTACTCAAACTAAACCTATTCAATTGAAATAGATTGTTGGATGTGTTCGTCTTTGAAAATAATCTACTAGGCACATGACTGATTCACACCAAATACTAAAACTTGGATATGCATATTAGATCTAATCTATAATGTACAACTACGCATATTAGAACTAATATATAATATTGAAATTTATCCACTGAACGAAATTAAAAGACATATCTGAAGAACCAAAAAAGTCTCTTCTATTCCCAAAAAAAAATTGGAAGTCCAATATAATTTATAAATATATGATTTTTTAAATTCACCATCAGCATCATTTTTTCCCCTTATTATTAACTAATAGAAAACACACCCGATGTGAAAAAGAATCCAAAACACCATGAATACACAACAAACCCCCCCCTCAAACCTCATCACAACCAAACCCCCTCAAACCACCTATATAACCTAGTTCTCTCAAGTAGCTCGACATCATGCTAAAGGATTTGCCAAGATATTCTATTACGTGTGAGAAATATTATAAGAAAACATAAAAAAGAAACGAGTAAGTTACCCTATATTATTTCAAGCTTATGGAAATTGTCTATTGAGGACCATGTCGAACATGGCCTTAGACCTCGCAAGTAGGAAGGTGCGTATTTCTTGAGGTACACTCACATAATAACTAAAGATGTGTTTCCTCGTTGCATTTATATATTTACGATAAGCTGCCAAGATACCAACTACATAGTTCTATCTTTAATTATTTAAGCATTTATATCTCTTTTCATTTTTCTTGACCAGCTAGATCATGTAAATTGTGGAAATTGAACGGGGTATTTCTAGATGGTGTATATTTATATATTATTCAATATATAAAGATTAATATTATAATTTGAAATAAAGTTTGATATTATTTTATATATTTAATTAGGGTGATAGGGGTATATCTATTGGAAATAGTTCATAGGATTTTAATCACATATGAGCTTTTAATGGACACGATTTCATATCATGAGAATATTCTTGGTCGTCACAATAAATTAAGGGTTGTGATATCAACCATTAACTTCCTTTCATGACAAAACATGTCCATTTGTCATTAAAAAGAGTGATTAAGGTGATTAGCATAATATTGATCAATCAAATTACTAATGACCATTTTAATAACGGTTCCTCGAGTGTTTTTTCTTTTAAGTGGAGAAAGTTTAGAGTTTTTTACTATGTATATTTTAAGTGTCACTGAGTTTCTTTACCACCTGACCACATGTTGGTGGCATATACATCTGACCATGTGTTGGTGGCATACAAGATGTGTTATTTACTGAATACCCTCGTGTCTACTAACGTCTACACTTTACCATGTGTTGGTGGCATACATGATGTGTTCTTTACTGAATGTCAGTGTGTCTACTAACATCCTCTCCTTAACAGGTAACATTTCACATTTCATATAAGCATACCATGATGTGGTAACATATAGAGTGGTGCCGCATGCACCTTCCAGAAATCTATGATAAGAAATATTTTAATACAACTTTGTGTGTAATTGTTTTGCAGATGATGGATAAAGATTACAAGCTAGAACCGTCGGTCTGTAATTTTTTTGCAGATGATGAATAAAGTTTACAAGCCATAACCATCAGTCCTATATTCATGTATTGCAAAACCCAAAAATGTATAGAGAAAAATGCCAATGTTCACTCTTCCAGTTTAGGTCCTTACTTTCATCAGAGGTTCAATTGATTTATGCACTCTTATTTTTAAGGATTTACTTTCATTGTTGAAATGCCATATGTGATGGTTTTAAGGTTTGATAATCTGTTAAGTTGGCCTTAGTATAAATATACTAACCTCTTAACCCTCATTACAGTATGTCATGAAGATTTAGATTCCAATTTATAAGGCACAACACTGTTGTAGATGATGTAGATCCACTGTAGTTATGGGATCAAACTCTGGACATAAGCGTTATTTGTTAAATAGATTTATCTCAATTTTGTGGATCAATGTTACTTGTTTAGCTATAGTTTTATGAAGATGGGTTTCAATTTTTTTTTATCACTGTAGGAATAAACATTTCTAATTCACCCAATATTTCAAATTACACAAAGTGATTCATCCTTCTATTAAGATAAAATGTAGTGATAACATTCATACCCACATCCAAACTCCATGGATATCATTGGTATATGGGGTTTTAATTTCTCAATTAGCTTCCCCGTTGATAATCAAATTAAAAACCTTAGTCCAAAACATCCCACCCTTCCCTTTTCTATCTACAAATTGTTGATGCAGAGCAAGGACTGGAGCTTCTCCTCTTCTCCATGCACTCGCAAGCACTTTACTTTCGGAACAACGAAGGTTTAAAAATGTACACTGTAGGGATATCGTTGGTATATAGGGTTTCAATATCTTAATTATATTTCCCATTGATAATCAAATTAAAAACCTTAGTGAAAAACACCCACCCTTCCATTTTCCATCTACAAATTTCCAATGCAAAGTGAGGACTAGAGCTTCTCCACTCCTCCTCTATGCACTACCAAGTACTTAACTTTCATAACACTGGAGGTTTCATAATCTACTTTGTTTTCACTCATAATCATATTTATAGCTGAACAAAAGCCATGATATACATCTCCAATCCAAATTGTTGATCTAGTTTACATGCAATAGCAATAACCGCTACCACGAATAAGAAAAATAGATATGGGAAATTGCTTCATATAATATTTGACTTCGAATTCATGGGTAATTTAATTTAACCATAGAATGGATAAATTGTTTCAAACAATGATGCGGTGGGAGTCAAGTATAGTAAATCTTGGGATCGACTACATTGGGTCGATGGTGTGTGCAGTCTACTCTATGCAACGCAGTTTAAAATATTGCAGACCAAACAAACTACGCGATAGAGTTCGTAAAACCACTACACACTAAACATACTGCTCAATTTGTTACGTGATGTGAATACACACACTTAATGAAATGATTTATAAATGTGGAATAACACAATGTTGTGATTAGTATAGTAAACTGGTAAATTTCCTTTAAATGCCATGAACTTTACAAAAGTTCTGAAATTCTCTTGACATGTATTCTCCACCTCTGTTTGTTCTTATACACTTGATGTAGTAACCACTCTGCTTTTCCACAAGTGATTTAAACTGTTGAAAACAACCCAATGCGTCAGATTTATGGTTTAGAAAATAAATCCATGTCTTTCTTGAAAAATCATCAATGAATGTCAGAAAATATGTATTGCCTCCTATGGATGTTGTTTCCATTGGTACACAAATGTCTGAATGTATAATTTTCAGTGGATCCTTTGCTCTGTAAGTCTTTCCAGCTGGAAATGATTCCCTGTGTTTCTTGCCAAATATGCAGCCTTCAAATATCCTTTCTGGTTTTTCAATCAATGGTAAGCCTTTTACCATATCATTTGTCTGTAGCAGCTTCAAACCTCCAAAGTTTGAATGTCCAAATCTGAAATTCCATAACGAGGAATCATCATGTATTTCATATTGGAATGATGCCTTTATCTATGTGCCATTTTCTCCTTTCTTGATAATGTGCACACTATTTTCTTCATTAGAACTGCGCACACTTTCTATTGTAAATGCAATGTCTCACTGTGCACTTTTTCCTCTACCAACTATTTGCGTTGTATTATTCTTCTTGGATGGCTTCAATGTCAATGGGAACATCATGTTACTTGTCATCTAGATTTTTGCAATAAGTAGATTCCTTGGGCATTTATCCATGATCACAGAGTGATTATCTTCCATGTGGATTATGTATCCTTCTTGTAATAGTTTCCCTGTACTCATCAGATTATAATATACATCATACATAACTTTTATTTCTCCTTGCTTAGTTAAAATGTTTATAATGCATTTGCCTAAGATAGTGACTTGGATATTTGTTCCAAGTGTAACCTTGGTTTGGAATGACTCATCCAAACTAGAAAATAGTTCTATGTTTCCTATCATGTGGTTACAACAGCCTGAATCTAAATACCATATGTCACAAGGACTTGCTTGAGCAATATTGCATTCAACTGGTGACACTATAGGCGTTTCTATAGCATGCGCCATAAATATAGGGTGAGTTTGGCTATTTGCGTTGTGTGACTGATATTGACTTTTCTTGTTCTGATTGTACTGTCTCTTTCTGCACTCATATCCATAATGTCCATACTTTTTACAGTAATGGCATTGAATCTTAGATTTGTCAATTCTTTGACAACTTGATTGGCTGGTACTTGGGTTTTGACCTCTTCCACCAGTATTTCCAGGATTGCTACTACATCCACTTCTGTCAGAACTTCTTCCTCTACCTCTAGAGTTATCTCTCCCCCTTCCTCTTCCACAGCTTATAGATGATTGCGCAGAAAATACATTCTCTAATGACATATTTAACCTATTCAATCTATGTTCATGATTGACGAGGGAAGCTTGCATTTCATTTAGGTTGAACTGACCCAAGTCTTTTACTGCTTCTAGAGTCACAACAAGCGTATCAAACTTAGGAGAAAGACTCCTATGTACCTTCTCGACAAATTTTTTGTCTTCTATTGTTTCACCATGAGACTTAATTTGATTTATCGGTCCAATGACATGGGTGTAGAATGATTATATTGTGTGTGAATATTTCATTGACATTGTTTCAAAATCTCTTCTAAGAATCTACAATTTTGCAGTATTTACTTTGTCCATACCCTGATAAGAGGTTTATAATGTGTCTCATGCTTCCTTGGCTTGCTTTGCTAATGAAACTCTTAGAAGTATGCTCCCATGCATGACTTGATGTATGTAAAGCAATGTCTTTCCATCCTTCTTTATTTGATATTTCAAGACATATTTCTCATCTTGTGTGAGAGAATTTTATGTTGCCTGATATACTGGTGCCACATAGCCATTCTCGACTATTTCCCATACATCTTGACCTTGGAACAAAGCCTTCATGGTCAAGGAATACATCTCATAATTTTTTCCTGTAAAAGTGGGAGGTTGTAGATTTGAGGTAGAAGCCATATTTCACTTTCAAAATAATTTCTTCTCTGATAAACTTGTTCTGATAGAACCCACTCTCATCTCAGGATCGACTACATTGGGTCGATGGTGCATGCAGTCTACTTTGTGCAACGCAATTTAAAATACTGTGCACCAAACAGGCTTCTCAAAGTTCTCAAAACCACTCCGCAATGAACAGATTGCTCAGTTTGTTGCGCATTGTGAATACACAAACTTAATGAAATGATTTATAAATGTGGAATAACACAGTGTTGTGCTTAGTACATAAACTCAGAAATAAGACATAAACGTGTCAATACACAAAAAGCTTGATATTAATAAACTCTGGCGCTTTGCGTGAATACAAAATACAATGATAGAGATGAGCTTCGTCTCCAATGACTTCTTCTATTGAATTTACAGAATCTGACTTCTTACACTCCTCATTTGTTGTTGGTTCTTGGTTGTTCTTCTCTACATCTCTTTTCTGCTCTGCATAGTTCATCATCCGACTAACTAAACGAGAGACTCTGATTGAGACTTCCTACAAAAACTAAGACAGACTCAACATTAAACACTACCATAACTACGACTAACTCTTCAACCACTTAATTTAATTCAAGAAGATAGAAATCAATCGCTTAAATCTCTCCTGCTTGTCGACTGAATTTTGAGTAAACTTGCGACGTTGCACTTGCAGACTGTCACTATCTTACCGACTTGTAATTACAATTTCCAATAGTAAATACATGAGCAAAACAACAAAGAGATATGTACAGGTTGACATGTGGAGAAGAATATTTGGGATGCCACATTAGAAGGTAGAAATAAAGTAGAGTTAGTGGGGAAGAAGCAAAGATCCATGTTAGGCATATTGCAGAATTTATGTTCTCATTGTTATCTTCGTTTCCATAACGAATTGGACGACTATAAACTTTTGTATCATTTTCGTTAGCGTAAAATGGTATCTTCGAGTAGTGGACGACTTAGAATGATTGGTCAATTATTATAATCTTGATAGTGATTGTTTATCTTCAACAGCGAATAGTGGCAGCTAGAGTATTGCCTTCACATTTTCACGTTAGCAACCTGTGTTGAAATGACCACATTAAGCCGTATTTCAAAAGTTCCCAGAAGTGAAGAGAGAATTTGAAAGAATTTAAAAATGTTTTTTGAAATTAAAGGAGAGAAGTAAGAGTCGTTAAAACTCTTATTGTCACATAATTATTGTAATTGATGAAAATTGATAGGCAATTTAGATATGTACAAAGATTTCCATCATGCAATTTAATTCAGTATTTATTAAATTACAAACCCTAACCTTAATATATAATCTTAAGGTTTTTAAACGGTAATACATAATTTCTACAATTGAAAAGTTTTTAGCATTTACATTGTATAAGGATAATAAATCTCATCAATTATTTAAGGATATTTGTTTATCTTTAATTATTAGAGATTGCAAAATGTTAATAATCATTTTGAAAACTATTAACATTTCATAATCTTTATTAATATAAATGCCATTATTTGCAATCTTTATTTATTTAATGTTATCTTTGACAATGTAACCAATGTAGAATAGCATCCTTGCATCTCTTCTTTGAAAAATTACATATACAAACATCAAATATTATAAATTTTGAAAATCTTTTGGTACAGGATGACTTTGTTAAGTCTTGAATGAATAAAGTGTTATGTCTTGAATGACTTTGTTTTTTGTTTTTTTTTTCCATGGAAATATTGCTCTATATATTCAATAGACTATAATAATTTACAGAACAGCAATTGTAACAAACTGAGAGGTCTGTATGCGCTTCAGCCAGCAGTCGACAGGGCAGAAAGATCACCGGGTCGACAGATCCGAGAATTTACAAAGCATACCAAACAGCGATCGAATAAAGCACTGAGACCCGTATGCGTATCAACCACCAGATGACAAGGCAGATGGAGCACCAGGTGGATAG
The DNA here is from genome assembly GCA_009831015.1 of Picea engelmannii. Lineage (NCBI taxonomy): Eukaryota > Viridiplantae > Streptophyta > Pinopsida > Pinales > Pinaceae > Picea > Picea engelmannii. Next base: position 1,705,091 of record ML777273.1, read on the forward strand.
ATCCGAGAAGATAACAAAACAAAGGCCAAAACAGAACAGAACGGGACAGAAACCAATCAGATAGAAATCTTGCCCAGGAGATTGCCACTATTCCAAGGCATGTTCAGGACAAAGATATCTGATGCCAAATTATCCGATCTCTAGTTGTCTTCCATTTTAGATTTTTAGTAAGATTGGGGAGCTTTGTTTCCATCCTCCCATCTAGAGAAAGTCAAGAACCCGAGGGGACGAGATAAAGCCAACTTTGATAGATGATCAACAATGGCGTTTTCTTCTCTGTAAATATGGGAGGCAGAGAGGCTCTTAAACAATCTTCTAGCATCTGAGGTTCTCTCTTTCCAGCTTTCCAGAGAAGCTGATCGGAGGTCAGCTTTGTCATTTATCCAATCGATGATGACTTTCGAGTCTCCAAGGAGAATCATCACGTCGATGTTTAACCTTTGTGCCAGGATAAGGGAAGCCCACACCCCCAGTAGTTTGGCCTTGGTGTTGGTGCCTTGTCCGCCATTCAGGGTCCATCTGTAGGAAGTTTGGGCGTTGATGGAGATATGGCCCCCCGCCCCACAACAAGATCCATCCAGTTGAGTTGCTTCGTCAAACCATGCAATGGATTTGTTAGAAGGGAGAGATGAAATAGATTTGCGCTTTGTCCAGGCAATGGTCGGGTGAGGTCGGACAGCTGCATTGAGAATAAGATTTGTCACCAAGTATATCAGAGGGGGTTTATCATCAAAGATTGCAGCATTTCTTGCCAACCAGACGTTCCAACAGACAATGGCTGGCAGCGAAAGGTAGATCTATGGTATTGAGCACCAAGAATTGAAGCAGGATGAAATTGAGGGTCCAAGCCAAGTTTTAGAAAAAATTTGGGAGGTTGAGACCTAGTGCCAGACTTGCTGGAAGAAATGGCAGCGCACGAAGAGGTGGAGAGTAGTTTCGCTGTCCTCCTTACACAAAATACATCTATTTGGTCCTGACCAGCCACGTTTCTGTAGGTTATCCCAAACAAGGATTTTGTTTTCCGTCATAAGCCAAGTGAATAATTTGATTTTGAGAGGACAGTTCCACTTCCACATTCTAGAGCACCAAGTCCTATCTCGGGTGTGCCAGGAAGCTTCAGTCAGTGCTTTGTATATGTTCCGGATAGAAATATAGCCAGATTTATCACCCCCTGTCCATATTAGAGTGTCTGGTCTATCCTGTAAACGAATGCCGACTTCTGTAAGATGTTGAGTGTACCTGTTCCATTCGACTGTGAGCTCGGTATTTAGATTTAGTGAGGAACTAGTAATCCAAGACTCACCAAGAGTGTTGCTTCGGTGAGTGTCTTTTAATTGAAACAGATAGTAAAGGCCTAAACTGTGTAGGCGCTCCAGCAATTGGGTGGAGAGCAGGGCTTTTTTTCCCATGCCAAGAATCACATCTCTGCCAATTTCAATAGCAGATCCGGAGCTCGGCAGCCATGCGATCCAATGAAGTAGAACTGGGAGCACTTTCAGTAAATGCTTCCACGTTTGAGAGCCCCCAGGGGGAGAAGAGGTCGCGGATCTGAGCCAGGTGTGGACCGGCAGGTGAGAGATATATTTATCTTTTATAAGCTTATTCCAAATGCCCGTTGTCATCAGAGTTCGCCAGAGCATATTCGTCGAGAGTGCAAGGTAGGTGAGGTGAAGGTTTCTCAAGCCCCATCCTCCTAGAGCTATTGGTTTTGAGAGGGTTTCCCACCCACAAAGATGGATACCTATGCTATGTTTGCTTCCATTCCAAAGGAAATTAAAAATTAGTTGGTGAAGCTTCTTTAGCACCGAGTGTGGAATGTGTGTCAGGGCCATCCAGTACACCGGAAGACTTTCCAAAATTGCCTTGATCAAAATGTATCTACCTCCCATTGATAAACATCTACTACACCAAAGTTGTATTCTGCGCTCAAACTTCTCAAAAAGCCAACTCCAGTCCTTAGCTTTGTAGCTAGAGGGTTTAATGAAGTAACCGAGATAGTGGAAGCCGGCCTTCAAATCTTGAAAATCAAAACCGAAAAGTGATTTTAGTTCCAACAATAAGGCGTCCCTCACACCTGAGGCTAATAAGAAAGATTTCTTAAAATTTATTTTTAAACCTGAAACAGAGAAGAACGAGGTTAGCACAAAAGAAATTTCTGTCCATTCAGCCAAGGAAGTCGAAGTCATGATAATCACATCGTCTACGAAGAGTAGGTGCAGAAGTTGAGTCAGTCTGGAGGCTTTGATTCCGGTAAGTTTTCTAGCTGATTGACTTCGTTTTAACAGGATTCTGAGACTTTCTATAACCAGAATGAAAAGGAGGGGACAGAGGGGGCATCCCTGCCGAAGCCCTCTTTCACTGCGGAAGGCTTTGATGGCCTCGTCATTTATTAAAACTACCAGGTTGGCTGTAGTGATGCAACCCATCATCCAATTTGTAATGGCTGTCCCAAATCCACATTGGATAAGGATGAGCTTTAAGGAATCCCAATTTATGCAATCAAAGGCCTGTTTGAGGTCCAATTTAAGGAGGATGGCTGGCAAGTTTTTTGTTTTGATGTTGTGTAAGCACTCCTGTGCGGTTCCAATAGCATCTAAAATTTGCCTTCCCTTGAGGAAGCCAAGCTGCTCCTCTGCTAGAGCCCGGGAGAGAAGAGGGCAGATTCTGTTGGCAATGATCTTTGTTATAATCTTGTAGCTGAGATTACAGAGCGATATTGGTCTGTAATCTGAGAAATGGCGGGGATGATTTTGCTTGGGGATCAGGACTATAAAAGTTTTGTTTAAATTCTTGTTAACCGATCCACTGATCCTCGAGTTTTCAACAGCCTCCAGTAGATCTTGTCCCATTAAGTTGAAATAATGGAGAAAGAGTTCCATAGTCCATCCATCGGGACCGGGACTCTTTTCTTTTCTAAAGCCTTTTAAAACCTGATGAATATCCTCTAATGTGCAGGGATCATTCAGAGCTCTTGCTTCCTTGACAGTCACCATCTGAGGAAAAAGTTGTGCTATTTCGATCTGATCCTGTAGGGAGATTTGTTGATCTTCTTTGTAGAAAGACTGGAAGTGTTTGTGCGCCTCTTGTTTTATGTCTTCTGTGTTGTTAAGTAATCTACCATCCGCACTCTCCAAATCCCAAATAAACTTTTTATTTCTACGGTGACTGGCGAAACGGTGAAAGAAATGAGTGTTGTTGCCCCCGCTAGAGAGCCAAAGCGCTCTGCTTTTCAGCCTCAACCTATCCTCATCATCTTGGAGGATGTGCGCGTGTTCAGCCTCTAAAAGATGTAAATCAGCTTCAAAAACAAAATGATGGTCGGTTTGTGCCTTAATTCTGAGTAAAGCTGCGATTTTTAATTCAAGTATGCTTAGACAGGAAGATTCTTGTGATTTTTTCCTCTGCAGCCAGCCTATGGTTTTGGCCCTTAGACAATTTAATTTCCTGATCAAATTGTCTTAGGCATCTCCAGGAGTCGAGTGGGATGATTCAGTCCAGGTTGATCTGACAATCTGGTCGAAGGCTAGCTCCTGCAGCCAGGCCGAGTTGAATTTAAAGGGATAGCTCGATCCCAAGTTACTATTTCCAAGCTGAAGACAGATGGGAGTGTGGTCAGAAAAGTAAGGTAAATCAATCCAGGCCCACGCCAGGTAAGCTGGGTTTAGCAAGTCTTCGGAGATTAGAAAGCGGTCCAAACGTTTTTCAATACCAGAGATGCCCGCTCTCCCATTACGCCAAGTGGGCAGAATTTCTGCCTGCTCCAGATCCACTAATGCATTTCTTGTGAAAAGGGAGGAGAAAAAAGAAGCTAGAGGATCAGTCTTTGCCTTGTCACCCCAGATCTCCTTAGAGCTGAGTGTGAGATTCAAATCACCAACTATTATAATATTTTTAGTGGCTAGAAGGCGAAGGCGGTCTAAGTTCTCCCAAAAACGTTTGTGATCCAGACAGGGTCCATAAGTATTGAACAAAGTCAAGGAGGTGTTAAGCTCCAAGCAGGTGCCAGTTAAAAGAATTCCACCCGGGCCAAGCATCGAGGTGAAGTCAAAATGAAGTGGATCCCCGGCCGCCAGGAGTCCACCTGAGGTTCCAATAGAGCTGGCCGCACAGGCCATCCAGTCTGGTCAGAGAGAAAAAAAGAAATTTCTGGCAGCTTCAGCGCCCACAAGCGTTTCTTGTAGGAAAATAACCGTCGGTCTGTGTTTATTCATGAGACGTCTCAAGGAGGCTAATTTCAGGAGACCTCCAACCCCTCTGATGTTGAGGGAGATGATGATCATGATTTAGCCCGAGCTTGGGCTTTTAATCCTCTAAGTGCCCGAGATTGATCAGTAGTGAGCGAGGCTGAGCTTGTAGCCTCTACAATTGCCTTTTTTCTCGCACTGTGAGTTTTGAGTGGGGAAAGCTCTGAGCCCAAGCCTCTGGACCAAGAAGGGGCTGTCGCATGTTGCTCTAAAACTCCCGAGGTCGAGGAGGTGGTGCCAATGCTGACTGAGGGTGGGATGAGTTGTTTGCCGAGATACTTCGGAATAGGGATAGAGTCAGAGGGTAGAGGAGGTGCGAGTGAGATGTTATGAAGCATCTGCTCCAGGTCCCAAGCCGATAAAGGTTGTGCAGTGTATCCATGGGGAGGGGTAAGTTCATCTTCAAGAAGAGCAGAGTCAGCAGGAGGCTGTGAACTTGAGGGGTCGCTGAGAGGAGAAAGGTTGTTAGAGGGGAGGGAAGAGTTGACTAGAGGCCTTGGAAGTAGTTCAAGCGGTTCTAGTGGTGGGTTAGAGGAAGCCAGGGTGTCTAGATTAGCAGGGATAGGGGGTGGAAGAGGAAGGTCTAAGGGGTTTTCAGAGGAGACCGGTTGTTGGGAGACTGAAGCCTGCGAGTTTAACTTAAGTCTCTCCCAGGCAGAGAGGGAGTTGTAAAGAGATGGACAAAAAAACTTGATCTTACTTACCAGTGTATCAATTTGTAAATCAAGACTCATAGCTTGCTGAGCAGAAGTAGACGCTGCTTCCACATCTTCCAGCTGTGTATCGTATCCATTGAAACCGACCTCCTCCGACTGTTCAGCCTCTGGATCAGTGGAAGTGTGCTTGTAGCAATCTCGTCTCAGGTGTCCGGTTCTACGGCAGAAAGAACAGCGGAACGGGATCCCAAGATAGTCAAGTCTTTGAGCAATAAGGATGCCTCTCCAGTCAATGGTCAGGACTTCCGGGAGTCCTGCATGGATATCCATATCTACCATTATCTTAGCCAGTTTTCTATCAGACGAGGCCAGGGAAAGTGAGTCCACTGTTAAAAAATGTCCTAAAGAAGATCCAATGAGCTCAAGGGCCTGTTGATTCCAGAGTTGCAGAGGGAGGCCTGGTAGGAGGACCCAGAGATGCCTATAAGAGAAGTGTTCGGTAGACGGATTAAAGCTAAGCCTCCATCTCTTAAGCATGAGACTTCCACCACCAACCGCCCAGAAATTTTTCAGAATTTGGACTGAATCCTCAAGCGTCTTGAAAATAAAGCCAATCCACCCATGTTGAAGGTATAATACCTTTGGGAGATATCCTAGAAGGGGCCTCCAGGTGTCTGTGATCCAGTCATCCAATCGCAGGTTGCAATTTTCCTTGTAGGCAACTCTACCAACCAGGGCACAGAGTGCTAGGTTACAGGCCTCAGAAAGTCCAACATCCATGCCCAGCACTAGTTTTGGGTGTGATTTTCTCGGTTTCCAGAGTCTCTGCATCTTTTTTTTAGCGGAAAAGGGAAGTGTTCTTCTGGGAGGAGAGCTTGTCTTGGGGTGAATTCCACAACTCCTAAAGTAAGCTGACTGATGTGGAGTGTCTAACACCGTGGAAGGCTTAAGAAGAAGGTTTCCAGGGGCTGTGGTATAGGGAGGAGTGTCAGAAGCAAGGGACTGAGAGACTGGGATGTGTTTTCCTTTACGATAGTGGTTGTTTATCAGCTCATCGATGGAGGTAAAGATATCCGGGTGGTCCCAGGGGTCTCCACTTTGTCTTTCAGCGGAGTCCGAGCATAGATTCTCCATGTTGGAAGCTGTTAAAACCACGAGGGAAAACTTTTGTCTGTGGAGAGGAAAGAGACAGAAAAGTCTTGACAGGAGCAGGGGGGACCCTTTCCGATCCAAATAAAAACAGATCTGAAGCAGTAAGGCCTCGGGGGAAAGGTCTGTTGTCGGGTGAGAGAAAAATTCCGATCCAAAAAAGGTCAGGTTTATCAAACAGATCTGAAACAGTGAAGCCTCGGGGGAGAGGTCTGTTGTCGGTTGAGGGAAAGAAGACCGGCTGACGGGAACCGAGTCCGCCTTTCCAGATCCACTGAAGGGTCGGAAAAAGGAAGCAGGTAGCTTGAAAGTCAATGACACCGGGAGGAAAGGTTAAAAAAGGGATGGAGTCGGTAGTCTAAGAGATAAAACTAAGTGAGGAAAAAATCAGTCCAGCTCTGTCGTCCACTGTCTGTGTCCAGACCTTGTCCAACCCATCTCTGAGCGCTCCAGTTAAACAGGGTACTGTTTCATCTGCCATGTACATTGTGTCCAAGCTCTGTTTCGAAGGGCTGTGGCGCCCGCCTGGTCCGGTGCCTCTCCAGTTCGAACCAAAGATTCACGCCCATTGACGCCCATTGACTTTGTTAAGTCTTGAATGAAAACCTTTGCATTATATATTAGATTAGGATTTGTATTACTTATAAACAAATTTAATAGAAATGAAATGAAATGAAAGTATTTTTAACGTCCACGAGGCTAAAAATAGCCTATGGGACAGATTGCTTTTCCATCTGGATTTTGCATTCGGCCCTTTTCTTGTGAAGTTTTACAATAATCGCTCCCAGCTTCTCAACAAACT
>ML777273.1:1716915-1728677 GCA_009831015.1 Picea engelmannii
TTTGCTTCTCCGTCCCTCAACCGAAGCGCTAAACTGCTTACATCGGCGAACGTCATTTGGATTCTATCTCTACGCCTGTTGGAGCCCTGCTCCAACGATTAAACTCCAGTCTTCCGCAGCTATTATTGACGCTCTAGAATTTCCAAACAAAATGAACTCTGCTACTGCTGGAAAGAGCCTAACGCGTGTTCTGAAACCCTGGTCCCCTTTCCTCTGACCGTCTGTCTGCAACTGAGCGAGAAGAACCTGTCTCAGTTCGCTCCTATTGCAAATCTCTGAGTGTATTTCATCAAAAGCCTATGACAAATCGACATGTGTACTGGAAATCCTCTGTTCGTTTGTCTGCAACTGAGCGAGCGAGAAGAACCTGTCTGAGCCCTCAACATGAATAGCGAATTGAATTAAATGGCATCCTGTATATCTAAATTGCAGTCAGTTATGTGGCTATCATAATTGTGGCTGTGCTAGTATGTAAATATTAATATTATAATTTGAAATGGCCGATGAGGTGAAGCTTGAAAGGTGAAACTATGCATAAAAAACAATTGCAAGACGTACGTATGTATGAAGTAACAATATAATGTTTTAATATGAATTGACCATATCTTTGTGTTCGTGGGTGATTGATCAAACGCGGATTTCGCTACCCATTTTTCAGAATGCAGAATATCAGATGCCAGATATCAGAATTCTGGCATTGGTGGCATCGATATCAGATGCCATTTTTGTTCAGAATTCTGGCATCGATATCAGAACAACTACCCAACCCTAGTGGGCACTCTATGGAAGTGGAGGAGCTGAACGGTTTGGAGGATGGCACGTGTATCGAGCCAATTTACCAGGAAATCGAATGGGCGCCGTCAAGAGAGCAATAAATTTAGATCCCAATTTATTGAAACAAGAATTATCTGTGCTTCCCAGACTTCCACGTCATCCTCATCTTGTGGATCTCATCGGATTGTGTTTACAAGAAGGTGTGTTATTATTCCCTTCCTTTGCAATATTTGCATAAACATCGTTTATTGCCAGACTTATATTGACAGACTCCACTTCGCCTACCGTAATCTCTTATATTGAAATTTTGTTGTTAAATTGGTTTTCATTGAAATGCAACATATGTTTTGTTTCTTTCAATGTTTGATTTTTACCAGTGGAATTGGTTGAAGTAATTTTTATTGAAATTCGTTCTTAAATAAGTAGAAATCTTGTATTTTAATTTGTACAATGAAATTCAACCTCTACAATCTTTAATATCATTCATATTTTCAGAGGTTTGAAAATACTACTGATAGAAACCCTAAGCACTATCAGATCTTTAGGGATTATAATCGATATCATGGCACCTAAGAAAAGTGGACAAATCACTCGTATAGAACCAGCCGGTGTAGAATTGCTTGAGGCTTATCCAGAAATCTCGCAGAAGTTCATAGATGTAGGGTGGTTTAATTTATGTTCTACACTTCAGGGTTATCATGAAAACATCTTCATGATGTTTTCAAAAAATTTCGACGGATTCGATACGGTGGTGGGAAAAATTCTGATACATGTGACAGGGAATTCGATTGGGACCGCATGCAGGGTATCGGTTTATGGAGAAAGATGGTGGAAGAAGGAGATGCTACCTCTTGAAATCGTGAATTAATTTTTACTTCCAGAACGAAAAAACCCTAAATTGAGTGAGGGTATTTCACAGAATTTGTTGAAGAAAGAATGGCAGAATTCTTTGATGATTATTCACAGGTACATTACATGTGAATAGAGGTTTTCCCTTGTACATATTTATCATATTAGGTTTCTAATGCATTTGAATGGTGATAGTCCTCTGTGTTTTCCTTTGTTTTTATTAAAAATCTTTTCAAATATGTCTAAAAGGATACAGACTCATCCTACAACTGCTAGTATAAGTCCATTTTACCAAACACTGATCAAAACCCTAGTTATGTATGATTTGAGAGAATTCCATTGTTCTTGGGATTGGTTGATTGAATCACTCAATTGTGAAGAACGTGGATCCAAGCATAAAACCACTCTAGAACATAAATCCAAAAAGGTAAAGAGGGTCCCTAAAACTCTTGTTGTTACAATGAAAGAAAGTTCCCTTGTAGCCAGAATAACCCGATCCAGCAAAAGGAAGTTGCAGTCACCACAGGAGACAAAGGATTTACATAAAGATTTCCATGTAGCTAAGATAACCAGAACACAAAAGAAGAAGTTAAAAATGGAATCATAATTGGATATTCAAACTCAGAATGAGTTCCCTGTTCCAAAAGATGAGCCTTAAGATTTCAAAGGAGTCCATGTTAGAGGATTGACTAAGAAGAAGCTTAAACAGTCAATACATAAACAAGATGAACCTGTTGCAGAGGGTAAATGTAAGAAATTGAGCAAGAAAGGAAAGAGTAAACCTGTAGTGAATTATCCCAACAGATCTAAAACCAGGGCAACACATAAGTTGAGGTTGAATTCAAAGGCCCTATTCCACCCTTCTATTAAGAAATAAAATGTGATTATCATTGATGATGATATAGTGGAATGTAGAGAGGAGGAAAAGGGACAGTCACCTGTAACTTCTTCACACAAGATTAAAAATGTTTAATTGGAGCCTGAAGATGAACATTATAATGAACCTGTAGAGAAACAAAGAATGGATGAGAAGGGTAAAAAAATTGTAGAGCATCTAATGAGGCATGTAACTAGAGCAGAAAAAAAGCTAAGTCTAAACTGTAAATCTTTACCCAAGTCTTGTTTGGAAAGAGGCCATTTGACTGATCTTGAAGACAATCTAGTGAATGTTGAGATCAAACAAGAATTTGATTATTTTCCAGAAACAGAGGAGCTACAGGATTTTCAGGAGATGAAAATGTCAATAAGTGTTGAAGAAGAAGAGATTGATCATGGTTCATATTCAAAGGGTCATAAGCATGAAATTAGGGTTAAAAAGCCAAAATTATCCATTGATCCAAATCGACCTGCTCCATATGGACACTATATTGAATTCAGAATAGAAAAAAGAGATGAAAAAGACAGGGTTAAAGAATTGCAAGGCATGATTTTGAAGCTGAAACATGAAAAGTGGATGATAAAAGAGTGGAATGCCAAACAACAATAAAAGTTGCAGAAACATAAGAAAAAGAACAAAGATCAACAAACATTGCTCAAAGAGGTAAGGGAGACAAACATCAAACTTTATTGGCATAATGTGGTTTTGAAACCAATCTGAAACAAAGAAAGACCAAGGGTTTGTTGAGTTTTCAATAAGCTAGGTTAAGCATGTAGTTCATTTCAATTTGCATTTGTCTTAACCATAAACAAGAATGTTGCAGGAACCAAGATCACAAGAAGAAACACCATGCACAAGAACACATGAAGTATCCTGGGAAACCATTCTCAACAAGGGAAGAAAACCCAGCCAAATCCTTTGCTATATTATTCAAGAGAAATACCTTCACCACCAAGAAAGACCTAGCACACAAGAGGGTGCTCAAACCCTAGAAGACTAGCGCCCAAGAGAGGTGTGCACTTCTCCCAAGTAAATGTACTTGCTGAAATTTCCAAACTCACATGAAAGATGTGTTTCCACAATGGGGATTTTACCTTTACTTATACTAACCTAAATCTGTCAATAGAAGTGTCTATTGGCACAACAGGGCCGACCTCACTAGCTCATAATATTATTAATATTATTATTATTATTATTATTATTATTAACCACATTAATTATCTTTTACATTTATTATTATTAATCACATTAAGGTGGGGCCGACTTGTACCCTTTATATAACAATTAGGGTTACATGTAGGTCTGACTCTTGAACAATATATAGCAAAGGATCGGATATACTCACTAGTGCTCATCCACTAGGGGCACATCCATAGGGATGTCATATCTATGGTTCACTGCATTACACAGAAGAACCAGATCTTCACACGTTCACCTGTGCTCGTCCACAGGTACGTCCACTCTATAGATATTCATTCCCATTGCCTCACACATAAGAATCATCTGGACTCTTCTCATCAACTCTGTTGCTCAGAGGAGTTTAATACATCATATTCATTTATGTTCACATGATGATGCACCCAACACTTTGGGATTTCACACGTTCACCTTGCGCCCAACCACATGCACGCCCAACTCAACAGATCGTCTTTCCCACTGGATAATCATCTGGAGTACTTCTCAACTCTCTGAATGGAGGATCTCATATCTATGTTCCTATCTCCATCTGAGGCAAGAATCACGTTCCCTTCTTAGGGTCTTTCTCTTAGGTTTGTAAGCTGATAAAAATACTCACATAGTTTCAATGATCCACATCTCACACGTTTGTAAGATGGAGAATGTCTCACATAGCTGCATTCATCAAAACTCCCTTTCAACTAGGGAGGCACTCTTTATCATGCCAAGTCTCACAGGGATGTTTTTTGAATTTTTTCTTGGTTGGAGTTATCGACACTTCCTCTCAACTAGGGATCCATTCTTCACGAAGATAAATTGGTGAAGATATATGCAATCTGCTCATGTGTAGAAAGGTACTACATGTGTACAATTTTCCTCTGCATCATATCTCTGATATAAGGATATTTCATCTCATCGTATTTCGATCCATCAAGAAATAATGGGTCTTCAAGGGGCTTTACTCATGGCTCTTGGTTATCATCATAGGATCGATCTCATGGTCAAGTAAATATGTTAGAAGCTTGTGAAGCCACATTGCTTCACACACTCGATGATATATAGTCTGCCTCTGTGGTACTCAAGGCTAGAGTTTTGTTTCTTGCTGCATTAGGAAACCATGGAAAACTTCATGATAGAACATCAACCAGATGTGATTTTTCGGTTCACTGTAATTTCTGCTCAATCTGAATTAGCATATCTTGCAAACTCAAGTTCATACTGGAGGCATTTCTTAGGCGATATCCAATTGTGCCTCGTATATATCTCAATACATGTTTTATTATTGTCTAGTGAGTTTGTCTTGGTTGATTCATGAAATGACTAGGCACATTCACTGCATGGCATGAATCAAGTTTGGTGTTAACCAGATACATTAGTGATCCAATCACTTGTGGATCAGTCTCGTCTGAATCATCATCATTCTTCTTCTTTAAATCCATCAAGGTGGATTTTTCATTCTTTCATACTGAACTTATTTAATATTTTCCTTGTATATTTCCCTTGACTCAGAAAAATCTTATCGGTCCTCTGCCATACTTCTTGTCCCAAGAAGTAGTGCATCATACTCAGATTATTCATCTCGAATTCAGAAGTCAAGGATTACTTCTATCCAACAACAACACTTTCTGAATAAGTCATCAGGATCAAGCTGTCGTCACCAACACTGTAATAATATAGGTTTGGATCAACAACACTCTTGTTGAAATCCAAACTCATCAAGAATCTATCTATCTGATATAGTTTCCAAGTTTCCAACTCATGGATGGTAGTATGGATGGAAGTGTATCGAGTTCACTGGGTCAAGTGTCTCATCATAGACAACTCCATTTGTTTATGAGAAACCTATGGCTATAGATCTCGTTTAGTATTTCTCAACACTTCCATCAGCTGCATGCTTGATCTTATAGATCCACTTGGAAGTTACCATAGACTTCCCTTCTGGTCCCTGAATAATATCTTATACATCATTATTTAAGATATATTGGTATTCTTTTGTTAAGGCATATTTCCATACCTGTTCTCTTGTTGCTTCTCTAAGACAAGGAGGCTCAACATCAATGAAGTGGCTCATGACTGAAGGATATCTTGAGAATCTCTTTCACTTTCTCGAGATGTGCCTTGAGAGGCTTGTATGTTTCTCTACCTCTTGTAGAATGAGTCTAGGTAGACATTTTATTCCCTACTGTAATATCTTTGAAAATATCAACTAGAGAAACTGGATCAAATGGAATAATGTCCATCTCCCAATGGACTGTTGAAGGGGGAGAAGGTATTGTCTCACTGTCAATCTCCATCTAAGATTCTCTGGATCTTGAAAGACTATCTCTTCTTTAAGGACAACGTTTTTTTCTTATCTTATTATGTCTCTGACTAGGGATGTCAATCTGGAATGTCTTTTGAAGATTCACTGTATCCTTTCTTTCTAAAGGATCTAGCTTGGACTTCTTCTCTTTGGGTACATGAAAATACACTAGGCACCCAAATATCCTGAAGTGTTCAATCTTAGGATTCACTCTGGTGGAGGCTTGTTTGGGAGTTTTTTTTTTTCAAAGTCTGATGAAGATTCTTGTTCTGAACATATACTGTTTCATGCATGCTTCTTCTCATAGAATCATAGAAGGATTCTGATCATGCATTATAGCATTGGTTGTCTCAATGATGGTTCTATTCTTCCTCTTTCTCAAACAGTTTTGGCTCCCTCTGAGTCAAGTTACTCCCTCTGAGAGATAAGCATATTCTTTTCTTGCTAACCTATTTGGAACAAGAAAACAAAAAGAACCAACACAAGAATATCTCCTAAAGGAGAATAATGAGTACATCTCTAGAATCAAAACAATTTAAGGAATGTTGTCACAACTACAACACCTACTTGTAATGTAGCAAACTTTTAGAAATATAGGTTAGAGGAATGATAATTTACAACAATCAAACCTGGAGTCTTCACTTCAAGTGCGTCATTCCTTTGAATGCACTAAGATCCTTCTAGATCCATGAATTCAACAAAAGGTTTCTTTGTCCTACAATTACCCTCATGACAATGATACAAATAATATATACAAGTGCATACCCAAGGATGTTGATATGATTTCTCCAATGGATCTTGTATGATCTCTATCTTCTGAGATATTTATGATGAAGATAGTCATGGTGTCATCTTTTTTATTTTGAAGTTGGCCCTTCAATGTAAGGGCTTGAGTAAGTGATTTGCTTCTTTGTTCTGATGCCATCTTCCTTCCATTCATTGATAGTCGTCTTTGGTAAATATTTTTTGTATTACCCACAATAAGTCTTCCTCTGAAGTCTTGTCTTCCAAGAAATTTAATTTTCTTGATCCATCAAGCTTATCTTCCATCATAGTTTTGTTCATCATAATTTTAGATTCTTCACATCCCTTTGTCAACTAGGCTAGAAACCTCACGGCTAGGCTAGGCTAGCACTTTTAGGTTTTATTGGACTTATGACTGCCAAAAATAAGCCTTTGAAAGATAGGATAACACTGGTAAGTTGAAGAGATCCTTCAAAGAGTTTGCAGAAACACTAAGTCAGAAATTTCTGCAGAAATTAGCGAAACCCTAGAAACCCTAGGGCCAAAAATTCAAAATGCTCGGAATGTCACTCTGAGAGTCTTTAGAGATGCGCTGGAGGAGGCCATACTCTCTTATGCCAAAAATAGCCCCAACATTAAAGTGTTTAAGGGATGAAACACCTCATAAAGGAATGTCGTACAGATTTTCTGGAAATCCTAAGAGGGTTGTACGGTTTTGTAGAAAAGAGAGGAAACTGGTAGATTCTTGTGTAATGGGTTCTTCAAGACCTATTCTCTGATACCATGTTGAGTTTTCGATAAGCTAGGTTAAGAATGTAGTTCATTTCAATTTTCATTTGTCTTAACCATAAATAAGAATGTTGCAGCAACCAAGATCACAAGAAGAAACACCATGCACAAGAACACATGAAGTATTCTGGGAAACCCTTCTCAACAAGGGAAGAAAACCTAGACAAATCTTTTGTTAAATTCTTCAAGAGAAATACCTTCACCACAAAGAAAGACCTAGCACACAAGAGGGTGCTCAAATCCTAGAAGACTAGTGCCCAAGAGAAGTGCGCACTTCTCCCAAGTAAATGTACATACTGAAATTTCCAAACTCACATGAAAGATGTGTTTCCATAATGGGGATTTTACCTTTACTTATACTAACCTAAACCTGTCAACAGAAGTTTCTATTTGAACAATAGGGCTGACCTCACTAGCTCATAATATAATTAATATTAATATTATTGTTATTATTATTATCATTATTATTAACGAGATTAACTATCTTTTGAATTTATTATTATTAGTCACATTAAGGTGGGGCCGACTTGTACCCTTTACATAACAATTAGGGTTACACACAGGTATGACTCTTGAACAATATATAGCAAAGCATATGATACACCCACTAGTGCTCATCCACTAGGGGCACATCCATAGCAATGTCATATCTCTGGTTCACTGCATTACACAGAAGAACCAGATCTTCACACGTTCACTTGTGCTTGTCCATAGGAACATCCAGTCTACAGATATTCATTCCCACTGCCTCACACAGGAGAATCATCTGGAGTCTTCTCGTCAACTTTGCTTCTCAGAGGAGGCTAATACATCATCTTCATTTATGTTCATAGGATGATGCCCCCAACACTTTGGGATTTCACACATTCACTTTGTGGTCAGCCACAGGCACATCCAACTCAACAGATCACATTTCCCACTGGATAATCATCTGGATTTCTTCTCAACTCTCTGAATGGAGGAGGTCATCTCTACATTCCTAGATCTGTCTCAGGCAATAACCATGTACCCTTCTTAGGGGCTTTCTCTCAGGTTTATAAGCTGAGAGAAAGACTCACATAGCTGCAATGATCCACATCTCACAGGTTTTTAAGTTGGATAATGTCTCACATAGATGCATTCATCAACAAGGTTCTGCCTATATTATACAGTTAAGGTTTCATAATTTGAGGCATCATACAGTTTTGACTATTTGATGAATACAAGGAATACCTATGCTAAAGGTTTTGGAAAATGTTACTAAAAGATACACATAGGTAGAGTATGTTCGAATATGTAAATATTTTTCTCAATCACAATAGGGGGTGTCTATTCTAAAGGCTAATATTGAAGGACTAGCTCAACATCAGATTCACTCCTTGTTTTGTGAGATTTGAATATCTCATCAAATCAGACCTAGTCGAAATTCAAGTTAATTATCTAGAGGATAAGTTGAAGAGATATAAATTATATGTATGAGAGGATATGTCTCCTAAGTTCTAGCTAGAAGATAGGATCTTATCTAACTGTATCTATAAAGTAGGATCTCTAGAAACTAATTGTTGTGTTTAAAAAGGGATCTAATGGACAAAATCAAGGGTTGATTGGTTGGGAACCATTAGCCATTTTTTAGAAAACTCAGTAAGACAAAGACTTATTTCATTCTGGTAGTAAATGGAAAAGGCTATCTGATGGTTAGATTTCTATTCTTGTCTATATTTCTATCTTTTTCTTACTTGAATGCATGTTAATCTTTTGCTAAGCATATGATGTATCATGTTTGTGAGTAAGCTAGTGAAAACTTTACTGTTTGTTTGTTCATAATCATATTTGTTTTTAGGCACATTTCTCTTGTTTCCTGAATGATATTTGGGATCAAGAGTTTCATATGTCACTAGAAAATTTGGGTCATTTTGCGATGACTATTTCGACGTTATGTCGTGAATATTCTGATGAATCTTGAGTCTCTGAAACACCGTTTTATGGCACGTGGAAATTTTGACGAACTTGAATTAACATTGCAAGAGAGACAACCCTAGGGAACTTCTCACAATTGCGACAACAAAATAAATATCATCGCCAATATGACAATATAGGCAAACTAAGTGAAACCAACAGTTCGTCTCAATTGCAACGACAATTTTCGTTGTCTATATAGCAAATTCATGTCACCAATTTTTATTTTCATCACACTTGCAATGACAACATGTTTTTGTTTATATAGCGAATTCATCGCAGGAACAACAACATTTCTTTGTTTATATAGAGAATTCGTCGCAGGTATATTATTGTCGTCGAAATTGTGACATAAAATATTTATTTAAAAAAAAATAAAAGATAAAAAAAAATTAGGTGGCAATATTAATATTAATATTACCATATTAATAACTATCACTAGAAAACATTGACATTATTTGTTATTTATATTAATAACTTCTTTTGCATGGGGACTTGGTGTTTTTTCCAACAACCAAGCAAAATCTTATGCACTTTGGAAAGGATTGAAAGTTTCTAAAGGTTCATGTGCTCAATCGTTGGTTGTGGTGAGAGATTCAAATATAATCATTAACCATATGTAATTCATTGTGCGCTAAAATAGTCTCATTCAAGGTTACAAGGTTACATATAAAACAAATAATGCAATATAGAAGATGAAATACTCAAAGAAAATGTGTCTAAACTGAAATATGTGCTCGGGTGGTACAACAGCTATTTGATAATACGTATTTCAATAGGTCAATGACAATGTATGGATTTGATGTAAGAGTTTCACATGGTGTATTTTACAAATACAAAACACAATTCTAAGACTCTAACACAACACTAATGATCTTCACTCAAATAGTTAAATAGTAATTAGGCCTTCCAAGTGCTTCAATGTATGGTGATGCAACCCACCATAGAAAACACATAAAGGCATGAGAGGCACTATGATTCCACTATAGGGGAAGATGAAAGGGGACCTTTGGGAAAATAAATCCTCTATCTCCAAGGTCATTCTTAGAGCTCATATGTTTCTACAATGTGCCTTAAATGAAGCCATATACCTTCTTTGAATTATCAACCAATCCTTGAATCTATGTAAGAGGTTGGTGGGGAAAGTATTTTCAAATAATAATGGGAGCATGGGTTGAGTACAATATTCATGCCATGGGAAGTGTAAGAGTCCTACATTCCGCTAGTTATACATAATGCCATCCATCATTTCCACCAATGATATCATTGTCATTGACTCTAACATTTTGGGAAGCACTCTAACATTAATTCTCTACATATTTCATGTTTTATTCTCCATTTCCAACCCATACCGATTTGGAAACTAACCAAAATCAACATCAAGAAGAGGAAAATTGTAGACTTTGGATGAAATATAGTGGTTGTAGGTGAGCATATAGGATAGGGAAGATAACAATTCATCATTCACTATCCATTATATACTCTTTATATCCTTGAGAGACAAATATAGTTATTTTAGAAAATTCTTAGAAAGAATACAATATATCAAGCTCTTTCTATCCACACTAAAGAGAACTGGAGAGAATAATATATCTAAGGGACCATGAAGTACATAAAGTGAATATATTCCTTATGTTGCATGTTGTATTGGAAGAGAGTTCCTTATCTATCGCGGGATGAATCAGATTCTTGTAATGCTTTGTGTTGAGAAGGTTAGGTAAGAATGTGAGTATGAAGGTTGGGATGGGAAATATAGAACCTTATTGCTTGGTGTTTTCACCATGGTGGCATCATAGCCTAGGTTGGTGGTGGTATCTACACTAGATGGTTGTGGTTCAATGGAAATTTTCTCTTACATGACTAATCTCTTGGACCAATTTTTGTTAAAAGATAAGTCCCATTTTTTGTTTATGAATATGCAAAATTACTATTACTCCCAGTCATAAAACAATTATGTGTTATGCATGCTATGTGTCATTTTTTTTTCTGATTTTGAATTTAAGTATACAAGGAAATGAAGGAAAATTTGACGACGCAAGAGAAGAAAATGATTTATACCTTTTCGGAAATGTGTTTTGGATAATGGAGGTGACCACCCTTGAAACCTGCATTTTTCAAAGACATTAAAAGGTTAAATGATTGAATAATATCTAAACATCTATGAAGAAATAACCATGTACAAGTGCAAAGGAAGGCTACTAGGTGGGCTTGAAACAAGAGAACTCTTAGCTCACACATACACAATACATAAGATAAGACGCCATGTAAAACTCAAGTGCACCACTATCTAAGGGATTTTTATCCTTTGGAATACAT